>CM053976.1:31769766-31937645 GCA_028641955.1 Protonibea diacanthus | reverse complement strand
CCTGTATTGTTTCCCAGTGTGAAATTAACCATGAATAAATAAAAAAATGTGCCTTATCAGTTTGTTTTGTTAATTAAGACCAATTGAGAACTTGAAAATATGAAAACATCAGCGCTGCACAGTTTGTTGACAGAAGGAAAGGACAGCTACTCTGTCACCATATGAAGTGATATATTTGGCCATTTGCTCATCAGTCATAACGGAAATCACTGCCTTGTCAACCTGCAAGCAGAAAAAAGAAAATATTAGAAGAAATACTTGAAATGTTTACTATGAACATGAATTATAAATGTAAAGAAGGAGAGAGAGAGCGAGCGAGTGAGCTGGTTTACAGCTCAATAGTACTGTAAATGAACAGCCCTGCACGCAGTGTCCGAAATTAACTTTTTGACTCACCGGCCAAGTGGACTGGTAGATGAAAAAATCTACCGGCCATGCTTATTTTTTACCAGCCAAAATAATAAATTGCCTTTTTGTATTACATGTTCATTTATTTCCATCAATTTCACTGAGATAAAGCATTATGTTGAATATAAATTTAAAGAAGCGGTCAGAGCAAAGTTAAAGCAGAATTACTTTTAATATATTGATGAATGAGTAATTCAAGTCTGAGTACAACTCATGAATTCAACTGAATGTATTTGCTACAACAGGAGATAAAGCAGGAGATAAAGCAAAAAAAAAAAATCTATGATCAAAAATTGTTCTTGAGGAAATATGTACAATGTCGGACCCTGCCTGCACGTGGCAGTGTTACAAGGCACGGAGACAGGACTCAACTGCAGGACTCGGGAGGCAGATACAGGAGGTAACCAGTGTTTAATTTCAGGCAAAGGTTCGGTACACAGGAGTTCAGTCAGATGAAGCAGGCGAACAGTCCAAAGGGGGAAGGCAAGAGCGGGGTCCAAAAACAGGTGAGGGTCAAAACCGAAAGGCACACAAGAAAAACGCTGGAAAGTAGGTCGCATAGTACACTAACAATCTGGCACTGGAGAAGGGGAAAAAGGGGGTTTAAATACACAGGTAATAGGGAGGCTGGAGTAGGCGGAGCAGAGAGTGACTGTGACAGGCAGCACATTTGACTGGTCTATTCATACTAATGCTTTAGCAAAAGACAATGGTCTGTCAGTGATCTGACAGAGGGTGGTCTACACTTATCACAAACAGCCATAACTACAACTACACTATATAAAATACTGGCTGTTGCTGAAGACGTACACAGGTCAAGATGAGCAGATCTTCCTGGGTCCAAAAAAAAAAAAGATTAAATGATAATGATAATGTAAAAACAATAAAACATTGTAGACAACATTAAACCATCATCAGGAATTATTAAAGATAAGTTATTACATTCATAAGTATTACATTCATTATTACATTCATACAGTTCATTCCCTTCTCTCAAATTTAAATATTGCATTCTCAAATGGTACTTGAAAGATATTTTGCTATTCAGCTTACCTATATTCCGTGGACAATTATTCCAATGATTGATGGCACAATAAGTAACTGTCCTCTTTAACGAATTTGATTTTAGACATATATATATATATACTATATATGTATATGCTGCATATATACATCATGTGCATATATGATAATAATGGCGCATATATATAGCATATATGCATATATATGCCACATATATGGTGCATATAGGCCAAATTCAGGTGCATATATGTGCATATACAGGGCATATAGGTCTCCTATATTGCTTCTTTATATCCACATACAAGCCCTATATGTACATACAAGGTATGTCTCCTATATAAATAATGGTTATTGTAAAGTGTTACCTAGGTACTTATATAGGTAAATATATTGGGGTAGCCATGGCTCAGTGGTAGAGTGGGTCGGGGAACCAAGCTGGGTCCCGCCGATCGGCCATTTGTTTTCGCCCAGCAACTTAAGGACGCGGCGACCAGGTGGCTGCAGCCCGGGGATTCCGCTGGCGAGGGGCAGATGCTGGAAGAGATCATCTTGGAGCAGTTTGTGGAGGGACTCCCAGCAGCCACCTTGGATTGGGTGCGCTGTCACCACCCGGCGGACCTAGCTGGTGCCGTCACCCTGGCGGAGGACCACCTGGCCGTCCTCTCCCGGGGCCTGGCGCATGAGGGTCAGCCGGCCTCTCCTGCCCGTCCCACGCCGGCAAAAGACCCGCACCGCCCCCTCCCCACCACACACCCACTCGACCCTCCCCTCTCTCCCCCGCACTAATCCTCCTTCTCCTTTCTTTCCTCCCCAGGCTCCAGCCGCTACAGGTGCTGCTCTCGACCCACAGGGGGTTCCTCAGGCAGCAGGGCAGGACTGCTGGAGGTGTGGACAACCCGGACACTTTCGCTGTGAATGCCCGCTCATGGAGGTCGGACAAGTGATTTGGGTTGTCGGCCCTCCAGCACCCTCCCCCGGTCCAGGAGGGATGTACCGCGTTCTGGTAAGGATTCATGGGGGTACACATCAGGCGATGGTGGATTCAGGCTGCACGCAGTCTATAGTTCATCAGAACCTGATTCGACCCGGGGCTTTGATAGAGGCAGGATGTGTGGATATTAGGTGTGTGCATGGGGATATTCACAGATACCCTGTAGTACCAGTGGAAATCCGGTTTAAGGGTAAAAAGCATAGCGTGAAGGCTGTGGTTAGCTCCTGCCTGATGCACCCTCTGATTCTGGGCACTAATTGGCCAGGGTTCGATAGGTTAGTGGGACAGTATGTGGGCGTGCGTTCACAGCCGACCGGGACATGGGATATGTGTGCTGTGCTCAGCAGTGACGCGAGGTTATCCGACACTGCAGACGGGGAGGGGGAGCCGGTGGGGCCTTCACAGGAGGCTCTGCAGGTTCCCGTGTTTGACTCCATGGAAGATTTTCCACTTGAGCAGTCTCGTGATGATACTCTACGCTTTGCCTTCGACCAAGTGATAAAAATTGATGGTCACATGGTGCGCCCTGATGCAGCGTTAACATATCCGCACTTTTCATTGCGCAGGGACAGATTATACAGAGTGAGCCGTGACACTCAGACCGGTGAAATAATTACCCAGTTGTTGGTACCGAAAAGCCGCCAGGAAATAGTTTTCCAGGCGGCTCATTATAACCCAATGGCTGGGCATATGGGGTGTGAGAAGACACTGAACCATGTAATGGCCCGATTCTATTGGCCAGGCATTTGGGCAGACGGTGGGTAAACCCAAAGAGTTTTTCCTCAGAAAAAGGGAACTTGTTGTCACAAACAGGCCCCAAAACATTAAGGGCTGTTTTAATAAAGCTGGAAGCGACCAGAAGCAGGCAACGGTTGCATCTTTTGAATGCTCTCTCCTTATTGCGCATGCCAAAAAGCCAAACAACATTGGGGAAACACTGATTAAACCTGCTTGCATTAAAATGGCTGAGATACTATGTGGGCCGCAGGTAGCTAACAAATTTAAGACTGTAGCACTGTCCAATAACACAGTGAAAGACAGAATTGACAGAATGGCAGGAAACGTTGAGAACACATTCGTCGAAAAAAACAAGACGGGTCCGTTTTCAATCCAGCTGGATGAAACTACCACTGTGGCAGAGGAGGCAATTCTCTTTCTATATATACAGTACATTGAGGAAACCGAGCTAAAACGGGACATTCTTATGTCTGTTAATCTCACAGGTACCACAAGAGGAGAGACATTTTCAGTGTAGTTGATACGTACTTCACAAAGCACAATATTCCCTATAAAAATGTAGTTGCATGCTGCACAGATGGAGCCGCCACAATGATGGGGAAAAATAAAGGCTTCAACAGCTGTTTGAAGGAGAAGGCGCCCCACTGCTTAGTGTTTCGCTGCATGATACACAGACAGGCACTGGCAGGCAAACACTTCTGTGAAGATGTGAAGAAGTGTGCTGGTTGTCCCGGGGCAGAGTGCCTACAAAATGGTCTCCGGTTTTGCACCCACCTTGAATGCCTTCATACAGACATACATTACTTCTCAACTGCTGTGCCTGGCTCTGCCGCCCGTATGCTCAGTGCAATCCAAACTAGATGCTATAACTATCTAGAGTCTAGTGACTAGAGCTGTCACTTGATTCTCTGTGAGTCATATGTATTGCTGCACTAAAATATTATTGTCCCAGTGTACCATGATTGTTTCAGGCATACAACAATGTTATCCAGGCTCTGTTTATGTCAGCTTGTTGCACAAAATTTTTCCATTTTATAAAATCTGAGGGGCCTGAGAAGAGAAATCCGAGGAGGTCTCTGCAGTTGCACCATTTTGAATCAGGTTGGGATGTGAGTGACAGAATACACTAGATGAAAAAGAATGAAGATTATTGGAAATATATTTAAAAAAACATTCATGCAGATTTTTAACAGAGTAGAATGTTTCCATAATCAGGTCAGTAGTGTGATAATAAAAAGAAAGAAAAGTTCAAGCTGCAGTTGTTTTTACTGCAGCTTGAACTTTCCAGCTCTGTGAGGTCACAAAGTAACTGCCAGGCACTGATTATTCTACAAACAAAATCTTTTATTACGTAACCACTTCCTTTATAATCACTTATGCTTTTTAGAGATACTACTGCAACAGCTGCCCTGTTCTAAATTCTTGGACCACAGCTGTCTTTCTTTTCATTTGGTACACTGACATACACTACACATTGAATAGATTTTTATTCCATCAGGAAGATTTTATTCAGTGTCCATGATCTCAACAGATTCGTTGATCACATCCAGAGAGAGCGGGGTTACAGTTTTGGTCAGGACAGCCGTGGTGCTGGGTTTATACTTGTACTGTCCCTCTCTGAAAAAAAGACAAAAAAAAAAAAAAATATGAGTCACATTCAATTGTACAAGCAGTACTGCCAGAGGAGGATATTAAAGTCATGATTCCTTTATGTCACATTTTCATTGTTAATTAAATAACTAAAATATGACCTGAAATGGTTTCCACTTTTTATTCATAGTCTTTACTCTTCTCCAGGGTGATGATTAAAGTATAATAAAGAAAATGAAGTAGGGGGTAAAATCCACTCAAAAATATGTGGCTACGCTGTTTCAACACTGAACAGACAGAAATCTGACATTAATATATGTGTCCACTGTCCACACACAGATGTCCTGTTACAGAGCTCATCTAGGAGATGATGTTTTTATAATGCAAAACTGCTCTTATATCTGCATCTTGACTATGAATGACTTTTTGTAACAGGGTTATCTTAAAAACTAATTTTCAAATGCAGTCCTTTGTCAGGTCACAGTTAAAAAATATAAATACAGGGACACAATACCACTAAACACAATGGGTGCAATGATACACAAAATTCATGGTTTGGTTCGATTCGATACCTTAGTGTCACAGTTCGATATTCTTTCGATACAAAAAAGAAGAAGATAGAGAAATTTCCATGTCTTTTCTAACTTGTAGTTTATTGAAATTACCAAAATTTGTTTCAACACAAAAGTACAGTTTTTAACTTGGTGCAGCTCTACCTGCCTCATTTTCTGCTGTGCATACTAAGTTAGAACCATATAAAACAAAAACAGCACCTTGTATAAAAGGCATTAGCCATGTTGCGATGAGCTAGCTTTGCATGTAGCTTCTGTCTCACACGTGCTTTGAGCACAGAGCGCATCATCAGAAGTTGATAAAATAAATACAAAATTGCGTATTGTTCGATTCATAGTGCTGACCGAACCAAGACCACTGTACTGAATGGTTCAATACAGATACATGTATTGTTGCACCCCAACTAAACACATACATCTATAAAAGGTATGCATGTAATGGCTCACCGTTTTCCCTTTGTCGTGGGTTTGTCGTAGCTTCGCAGGTACTCTACTCCAGCTTCAGTGATAACACACAAGTCCACGTTGCTGCCTGAACCCAGGTCACAGAAAATCCCTGCAGCGATGGCATCTTGCACAAGCTGCTTTGCCTCCTCCAGCTAAAAGAGAGAGTGGAGAGAAAGAAGAGGAAAGAATTGAGAAACTACTGAACACTGAAAAGCAAGTGATTTTTTTTTTTTCACAGATTCAAGACAACTTTCAGGCCACTTTGAAAGGATAACTTTTCAAACCACCAGTGACTTCACACTGAAAGATGTTACTCTACAGGCAGAAATCTACTTTAACTAAAGCTATATAGTTCAAACTACTTAGTAATATACATGTTATATGACATTATGTCAAAGTGACTTATTATTTATATGGAGCAGCATGAGGTAGAAGTAGCAGGTCGTCCACTAATCAGATGATTAGCGGTGAATGTGATGAGCAGTTCAAGGTGCATGCATTAGCTGCCATGACACACAAACACTGATACTCACATACACAGTCCAGTCGAGCTAAATGGTAAACGGACTGCACTTAAATAGCACCTTGCTAGTCGTCTAACCCCTGAAGGTGCTTTTTATACGACATCTTATTCTCCCATTCATACACATTCACAGATCGACAGCACAGCCTTTGGGAGCAATCTGGGGTTCAGTATCTTGAGCCAGGGATCGAACTACCAATCATTTCAATTAAGTTAATTGCAAAAAGCGTTCAGAGGTCACTGTCTTCAAGAAACTACTGTCCAGATGGGATTGCACCAAATAGGCTTACTCAGTCAGCCAGGTAACTTCTAGAGCATGTGATAACTTCTCTAAACATTTGTTAACAAATAGCATAATCAATACTAAGTTTTACAAATTTGGATTCAAAATATTAAAAACTATCGCCAAATATTTTTCACAGGTAAGCTGACACCTTCATCCTTCATCCATCCACCTTCACCAATCCATAATGGTAAAATTAAAAGATAAATAAAATAAGATCGAGAGGTGCAAAAAAACATCAGAGGGGATTGATCAGAGCACTCAGTGCATTTCCCTTTTTAATTATTACACCATCTATCAAAGGAAAGTAGTCTTACCTCCATATTAGGTTTGAATCTGTCCTCAAATACAGAGACAGCAGCTGCAGCTCCAGACCCTGAAACCAGAATCAAACTTGTTTTCACTTTTTCATAATCTGTTTTTAAATTTTTGTTCAATGATTATTTGGGTTTGAAACTTTATTTATTTAACTGGATTTATATGATCAAAACAAAAAATAAACTTTTCTCTGTTTTTTTCTCAAAAATCCCTTCAGACATCAGCCCAGCCACATAGAGAACTATACAGTGCAGTACACACATAAACACATACCCATGGTGAGGAAAGGCAGTTTGTCGTAGGAGCCATGTGGATAAATGCTGAACAGGTGAGCTCCAGTCACATCAACTCCTCCAATAATCAGAGATGAACCTATGTGACCCTGATATCTGAAAAAACATGCACGTGACCGTCACGTGACGTGACCATAGCATCCTGCAATCTCAATTTCAGTGGGAGGAATAAGGAGCGACGGTCTGCTTAGACACGTGTGGATGTTAATGAACAGAGGAAACCCGAGAAAACCAAAGAGAGAAGATATGAGGATTCATGATAATGAAATTAGAAATAACTAACATATAACCATAAGTGATTTGGGTTATATATCTCTGTTACCCTCACCTAAACAGCATCTGTTTTAGCAGTCGGGTTACCATGGCAACAAGGGGAGGTCGCCCTGTGTTGAGAGTGTGCAGTTCCACATTGGCTGCCATGATCTGTGTGGTGATCTCTGCATCTGCAGCCACGCCGGCCCCACAGCAGCTGCAGAACATACAGGAGTTTAACAAGTTTAACACGTCGAACCATGGACACCCATGTATGTGATACAAATATGTAATACAAACACCATCAATCTATGAAAATGAATGCCACTAATACAAAAAAGTCATGTGAAAACACTGACAGTGAAATAGTGTCAAGAAAGAGTTACAGTGGAAACACGAGTGAGGACACAGCCAGGGTTATCCTACTGTGGATTTACTCACTAGATCTTTGGAGCAATGTAATGAATCTTCATGCAATTTTTGTCAGCCACCACCATGTCGTCTGTAGCCCTGGTGTCTGCTCCCAGGATCACACCATCCTGACAGACAAGAACAGAGTATACAAAAAAGAAAAGAACTGAAACTGAAGGCAGATCCTCCCTCATGTTGTATCCATGAGCCTCTCTCACCAGTGTGTAAATGTGTGTGACTATGTGAATGTGCTTGTGTGAAGTGCTTTGCATCTCTTTCTCCCCACATTCCTGTCACTCCTCTGCTGTCTCTGTCAAATAAAGCTCAAAAAGGCCAAAAAAAACAAAAAAAAAACTTAAAAGTGCTTTAAGTGGTTGGTAGTTCAAAAAAAACATTACATTTACCATTTACCTTGTAAACAATACCAGCGATGGTGGTCCCTGTCTTTCTGGCCTTGGGGGCATTGTAGCCGAGCTTTGACAAACTAGACTCTAACACTGCATTCCTGGAAATGATGAATAAAGATGAGATAAACAGATAAACAGAAAGGCAAAGATGCTCAAATTAGGGTTGATTCACTGCAATCCTCCTATCTCCTGTTGTCCTTCCATAAACACCCTATAACTATTTAATATACTGCCCAATACCATGTAAATGTCAAAGGTATGTTACAGAGACATAATACCACATGGAAAGAGAGAGTTGTATGTGTACAAAGTAACATTTGAGCAATATATAATCAGATGAACGATGTCTGAACCTTTAGTAAATATGAGCAAAGATGGAAAAACTTTTTCTCTGGTGGATGTAATGACATAAAAAGGGCAATTAAGCGCTGAAGAAGGAGTAGATTCACAAATTGAAAACACTCTTAAATCCAAACACTGAAGAAGAATTGTGCTTTCCCCCAATTTATAACATTTTAAATGTATAACACTGGCATGTTTGTCTGTCCTAAAATATGAATCCATTCTCTGTTGATCTTCCTGAGCTTTCACTCTTATCATGAAGTTTCTCTTTCAACCAAAGGTTCTAAGGATAAGTTTATGTTTTACTGATTGTGATGCCCTAAATTTGGGGGCTTACATTTTACAGTTATATTGGTCCATATATTGGCTGATTGTGGAATTTCTTATATTCACTGTATAGATTTGACAAATTTTAGTGAAATAATGAATCAATACAAAATTTGAAAGAAATGTCTTTAGTGTTTTCAAACCAAAATTGTGTTCCACAATAGTGTAGGGACAGCTTTGAAACAACAGTAGATCTTCTTGAAAAATCAAATTACAATTAGACAATGTTGTAAACAAAATATTGTCTGGGACTTGGACCTTTGCACAGTATTTTGTTTTGCCTAAACCGAGTGAAGAACAATTCTCAAGCCACCATTAGTGACTAATCGAGTTTCTTTTTGGTAGTCACAACAAAACCATTCACAAGAAAAAGGGGGCTGAATATAATTGCATATAAATGTAATATGCATTATACAGGAGTGATAAAAGCTTCTTGAAAACAACAAGTGTGTCAGAAATTTTATTGATTCATTGGTGAGCAGATCTTATTCTTATTGAATCATTCTCATCAAATATGCTTTTAAATGTTATTGTCATTGTCATTATGTATCTTTGCAAAACACTGATGCAATGAGAAGCTGCCCTCCACTCTGGCCTGCAGAGAATACTCAGCTGCTAACTTCTGATCATAAAATGGACAAAAAGGAAACTTTTCTTTTTTTTTTTTTTTTTACTACATAGCCAACTAACCCATGGTAAAAGCGCAGAAACAGACAGAAATGACCATATCTGATCACGTTGCCAAAATTCTGCAGGCAAATTGCTTTGTCAGGGTCTTTCATGTGTCAGTTTTCTGTTTTATTTTGATAGTCTTGTCTCTGTCATGTGTCAGTTTCCTATTTTATTTTGATAATCTTGTCTGTGTTCACTTCCTGTTCCCTGTGTGATTACCTAGCTGTGTCCCAATACAGGGGCTGCATGCTTCCAAGGTCGCAGCCTTCGAAGGCGACTCCTTCTGAGGGTCCTTTGAAGGCCGCATCAACTATTGTTAAATGAGACAGTCTAGCCTTCGAAGCTTTTCCTGGTTGCGTCACCAGCTGCGCACCTGCCGTCAGTTGGTACTTTTAACGAAGCCGCTTGGTGTCGCCATTGTTGTATGTTTCCCAGCACTGAACAGCAGCGCGCAAAGGATCTTGGGATATGGGAGGCCGCGAAGGATAGTTGCGGTGCATCCTCGAAAAAGAGGGAAAAGAAGGCCATTTGAAGGAGGCTTTGAATTGGGACAGCCTTTGCGCAGCGTTTTGACGTAATCGGCCTTCAAATGCGTGCTTCGAAGGATGCAGCCCCTGAATTGGGACACAGCCACTGTCCTCGCCCTTATGTGTTTTGTTAGCCCTTCCCTCCTGTGTGTATATAACCAGTGCTCCCCTGTGTGTCAGTGTCAGATTGTCTTGTCTGTCTGTATTGTCTTAGAGAGTTTTCCCTGTGTCTGACTGTTTTGTTCAGAGATTCCGAGTCTTAGCCTCCCGATTTTGTACCTCTGACTGACTTTCTGGATTTTGACCCTTGGACTGAATAAAATACCCTCGGGAACGGATTACCATCTGCCTGCCTGCATTTGTGTCCACCAGTCTCTGTGTTCTTGAGATGCTTGACTTAAAAAACGCTACTCGTGGGGCATGAAGCTGTATGGAGAACAGGCCAAAAGAGCGTCACAGATCCAAAGTCACAGCCCCAAGGCCAAGTGGATACCTCATTCCAATTTACAGCAGTAATATGAAATTGTATACACTTCCTGTCTGCCTGCTAGCAATGAACATGACACACATGCTGCTTTGGTGACTGGTTCTAGGGACCTTTCAGTATCACACCTTTCCACTGGCTGTATGAGCTGTACCTGGGTTTGTGGTAAATTTCACACAAATTTATTTCAACCTTTCAGAAGAGATTGATTTCCTCCTGTAAAAACATTGAATAGATCCTAAAGAGCTCTATAAACTAGAGACATACTCTGCAGGATGCTATTTGGGGGCCACTATATTGTCAAAGGGTACGGTCGAATAGTCAAAAAAAAATAGCTCCTAAGTCCTTTCCTAACCACTTTTCCTTGACCTCGATGGAAAACGTCACAAGGTCAAGGAAAGATCTGAAGGAGAATTTATAAGGAGTTAGGAGAAGACGACCACGGTGTTCAGAGAATCCGACTACACTTACACTTAGACTACATCATTATGCGACGGTGAGTGTTAATGATGTGATCTGTAGTAAAACTACAAAGTCCAGAAGATGGACTAAATAACGCGCATCTGAGATACTTACTAGATACTCTCTGTGCGCTCTTAGCCTGTAGTTTAATGCAGGAAATATAAATGTGGAAAACCCAGTGAAAAATCTGACTTCATTATCAACGTCAGAATTCAAATAATAAATGAATATTGTCCACCTGTCACAGACATCAGATGAAGTGTTTGTTATGCTGGTATGGTCGCTGACCTCCCTGTCCTGTCTCATGTACTGTAGAAACATATAGATAAGACAAAGATATATGATAATCAACGGTAACTTCATGATAATCTGCAGTACGTTGGATGTCACAATTACAAACAGTTTTTACCCTATGTGTGAATGCAGCTCCACCAGTCAACAACAGAACACACTTCATGATCAAAGTTTTTCCATCACGTCAACACGTATGTTCATATTCACACACTCTCTGCTGCAGGCTGCATCACACTGTTTAAATACATTAATGTTTTCTGGATGTGAATGACTGAACAGTGTTTTTGTCGCTGCCACAAGGAATTGTGGGACTGCATTACCTCCTTTCCTTTCATAAAGGATGGTCCGGTGTATCCTATGCTAAAGGAGATAATAAAGGAAGCACTGAAGCTCCTTTCCTTAACAGTTTGAGAATTCAAACAGCTCTTATCATGGGAGCTATGTTAATACTTCCAGGTCATTTCACTCAGTTAGGAAGGTTCCTAAGCAAATTTGAGTATTTGACCACACCCAAACTCTGAGGGAGAGATTCCTAACCTTTTCAGATGATCTGTGACGATGCAACAGTCACATTTAAGAGCTGAAAACAGGCTGGAGTACATTAATAAATGAAACAGATACAGCATGTTCCTGGAAAATGTTTATGTTAAACTTTGAAAACAGGGTGATATAAAAACTCTCCCCAACAATCCAAAACAATGAAAATAAAGAGAGTAAAATAATAAGAAACATTTACATGTAACACTGCAACCCCTTCAGAACCATTTTGGATCTGTTTCTGTAATTGTGATATGTAGAAGCACAAGTCTGACGTTTGAGGCCACTGAACAAGATCAACAGAAGTCAGCCAAAGCAAAATGATCTTGAACCAGCATCTATTTTAAAGTGCAAATAATGAAAACAAACCAACAATAAGAATAATAGTTACGTTGTAGTTTAATAGTTGATTACCCCACTAACTTAAGTCACAGCTGTCCTGTCATAGGTACTTTTGATTCTCCCAAAATAAATTGAGGCTGAACTTGGCCCCTGTTGGGCTGTGGGGCTCTATGCATCCATATATTCCGCATATAACAAGAAACACCTTTGCCATCAGGTCGTCTATTCATATACATATTACATATATTAGATTTCTGGAGCAGGATGATATTTTTAATGACATTTCAAGCACGTCGGTTTACAGCTTCGATTCATAACTTCCTTTATATGTTCATAAAGATTAGCACCTCTATGGAGTCATAACTCATTGTGGTATTATTGTGATTCATTTTTCAGCTCCGCAATATTGTTAAAGGTTTATTCTGCAACATATTGTCATTAGTGTCATGTCTAGTGAATATGTATCACGTAACTCTATCTGTTTTTTTAATATGTACAAATGTAGCGGTGTGTTCAATTTATATTTCAAATTTCAATTTATATTTCTGATGTGAACAAACTTTTTATGAATGCCCCCCTGATGATGTCACGTTTTCACGATTTCTTGAAATTAGGTTTTATCAGTGAGGGAGCTTGAGGAAAATGAATATTGATCAGTTTTCACCACTGCAGCTGGAGGTTTCTTACGTGACCCCTGATGACATCACGTTTAAAAACGTCAATGGGCCCCAGTCTTTTTACACTCTTTGTACTGTTCAACAAACAGCTGGACAACACACACGGTCAACAACAAGCTCTTTCTGTATGTTCAACAGCTTCATCACTACTTTGGATTTTCTTGTTGCCATGAAAAACTTCCAGAAAGCACTAGTGTTTGTTTGTCCTACAGCGCCTCCACCTGGAGGAGAGGAGCAATGAGCAGCAGTCACAGCAGTCAATGGAACAGCACACAGTCATTAAACTAACAGGTTTTTCTGTCAGTCATTTAGTAAAGTTCATCCAGAGACTTGGTGTGGAGCAGCAGGAGGACAACAGAGCAGTAGCGGGAATTTCACAGATTTCCATAAAGGGAAGGAGAGCAATTGTATTTTGAAATGACTGAGTGCTCCATGAATGCTTAGTCTGTCATTCTGTACAAAGACCATAAGAAGAACATAACTACTGGATGAGGCCATTCTCTCTCTCTCTCTCTCTCTCTCTCTCTCTCTCTCTCTCTATATATATATATATATATATATATACATATATATATATATATATATATATACACATATATATATATATATATATATATATATATGTCACATTTCCATCTCCTAGATATAAATGAGCACTAATTGAGACCAAAGTGGTTTTCTCATTCTTCTCAAATGTCTCTCCTGGGAAATAAGTCTCACAGTGGAGCACTGTGCGACTTATTTCACAACTATCTTTCTGATCTCAGCTAAGAGAAAAATGGGACATATTGTGCCACTTTTCAAATATGTCTCCAATTTGATATCCTAACTTGGAAAGCACTATCTCAGTTTTGTCTCAGTGAGAAATAATACATTGGTTCTGTCTCTACTCTATGAGTTCTCAGATTCTCTTACAGTTATCTCTTTCTACATCAGCAAAACTGATTGACAACTGATTTAATGTTATACTTCAATCATATCTCAGTTTATCTCATACCAAATTTTGAGAAAATAAGTAATCAAATCAGGCAAATAATTTCTGAATATAATCATTTATTTACATAATGTTCAACTTACAAAAATTAGTTGATTTCCTATTTCTTGATTAATGGTATAATGCTGTTTAAGTACAATTTTGGTGGTGTGTACTTTTAAACTTAGGTATAAAACTGTTAACAATTGACAAGAACATTAATTTATACAGAAAAATGATGTTAAATATGGTAAAAAAATGTTCAGTATGGACACTAGACACCAGAAACCAAGAAGTAGTATACCCCAAACCAAAGAAGCGATACATAACTGTGAAAATATGGAAAACACATTTCACAGTAATAATGTAATACCATAATGTTGATTTTGCAGATGTGTACTTCTGAGTACTTTTTGAGTTCAGCATTATAATCCTCAAAACAGGCCTGCTGTGACTGCAGAGTATGTGGACAATATTGTGTGCACTCTGCTCTCAGTTGACTGGTGGGGGAAGGAGTAGTACCTGCTGAACCTGTGAGGCTGGCCAACCAGTGACGAAACGGGGCAGTTACACATAGGAAGAAAAGGCGTGCAACATAATGGTCACGCCAATTCAAACTGTGCGGCAGTTCTGCACAGCGATGATGCAGCTTTAGTGATGGGTAAGTAAACTTTGTGAAGCACTGAACCACTTGAGCCAATTTAAAAATGGGTTCATTACTCAAAGCTTCAGTTATGTTGACCTCTCTGGTGAAGTGCCAGGCTGCAGTCAAATTATAGGCTAGTTGGTGGACAGGAAGCTTTTAATTACATACATGCCACGGACACTGATTACTATTTTCTATTGACAAATAAAGATCAATGAGACAATGAATGTGTATATTGTGTTAGTGAGGGTGAAAAAGGTTTCAATTTGTATCTTTTTTTACATGATTTTATCAATTGTTATCTCTAACATTACCACAAGTGATTGATTTTCAACATTTCCTGTTGCTGGTTGAGCTGATGTGGAGAATATTCTGTCAGTTTCTGTCAACAAATTTTCCTACGTTTCTAGCTAAATGATTTCTTTTGTAGCAGTATTTGCGACGCAATATGATTGGTCATTGATATCATACAGAGACTTCAGCTTAAAGTTAGTCAAAGGCAGGCTTGAGGTTGCCAAGCAACCAGGGTGAGCTGGAATCAGAAACAAGTGTCCACAGCTATGCTTGCATCTCACAGTGAAAGACAGAAGAATCTCTGAATGAAGCCCCTCCGAGAAGAGGTGGCGTTTAATATAGCAACGGTGTGTTGTATCAAAGCCGAAATATCCGTGAGCGGCGGCTTCTTGTCTACCAGTTCTCTGCCCAGTATGAGACCTAAATGTTAAAAACTCTGGTCCTAATCATCTGGTAAAGACCAGGTACTCCATGCCCTTCTGGAAATTTCTCCTCCCATATTAACAGGAGTATATAGGGCGGGGAATCGCGTTGCCTGTCGAATCTGTGCGTCTCCACCCAAGAACTATACTACTGACAGCTTCAGCAGTGTTATGCTGCGACAGCAGCACATTTTCCTCGTTTCTAGCTATAAATGATTTCTGTAGCTTGACATTTGCGGCCGCAGTGCTTGGTTACAAATTGATTATTTTTGGCGGTTTTCTCTCTCTCTACACTCCTAGCGATGACATCCACTCACTCTAGCTCTCGAAAATTCTGTAATACACACCATTCATTTTTGGTGTGGTTTTGGCGTTTTTAGCAAAACAGTTTGGTGAAATGCTTTGAAAAATTGAAACATTGCTGTGAGCCCGGCTGAGCCGATCGTTTGACACCGTTTTGTGTATGTGCAAAAAAGCTCTGGGAGCAGTAGTGGAGGCCAGGCGGAATAATAATATGCTTTCTAAAGAAAAGAAAAATTTCTAAAGAAATTTTGAGTGTGCCTGACTCTGGCCCGTTGCCCCCAGCCATTGAATAGCTGTCCAGCGTGTTTGTGCTTGTTTGTGTGGTGTTGTGTGTGTATTAATGAGAGTTTACAAAGTCTTTTATTTGAAGGGACTCTTATTTTGAAAAGAATTTTGCCATGTGTGTTTTGTGTGTGTGTGTGTGTGTGTGTGTGTGTGTGTGTGTGTGTGTGTGTGTGTGTGCATGTGTGGTTGTCTTGTGTCTGTCAATAAGACAATTATTATGAAGTCTTTACTTTGAAAGGACTCTTATTTTGAAAGCCTTTTGTCTTGTCTGTGTGTGTGTGTGTGTGTGTGTGTGTCTGTCTGTCTCTGTCTGTCTGTAGAGAGGAAAGGATAAAATGGCCGACAGTCTGTATTTTCCCTATCTACCTATCTGTCTGTCTGTCTGTCTCTCTCTCTTTGTCTGTCTATACTTGTGTCTGTTATTGAGAGGGAGTTTTCAAAGTCTTTTATTTGAAGATTTTGTCTTGTCTATTATTAATTGTGTATGCATGTGTGTATTTGTCTTGTCTGTCTATCTGTATCTGTGTTTTGTCTAGAGAGAGAGAGAGAGAAAGGATAAAATGGCTGACATTAAAATGTAGTCTTGATTAGTCATTGATATCTACAGGCTCCAACAAAAAGTTAGTCAAAGGCAGGCTTGGTTGCCAAGCAACCAGGGTCAGCTGCAGGTCAGAGTAATTAGTGTAGGTGTGCATAAGCACTCTGTGTGTGTGTCACTGAAGTCTGAAAGTCTGAATGAAGCCTCTCGAAGGTGGCCAAAAGCAACCTATAAGGTGTGCCGCCAAACCAAAACCTGGAATCTGTTGGCTTCCTTGTCATAATCGGCAGTTCCTTGCCCGATTTTCAAATGAAAATTGTTTAAACTTTGGCGGGGGTGGAGTCGGGTAAAGAGCATGTACTCCAGCTCTTCTGTTTTAACTCTCTCAAATTAACATGGGAGTACATTGGGCAAGGAGATGGGTGTTGCTGCTGCATCTTTAGCGTCTCCGCCAAAGCTATACATCGACAGCTTTTATGACAGTGAATATGAGTGAGAGCGAGCAAATTTTCCTCGTTTCTAGCTATAAATGATTTCTGTAGCTTGACATTTGCGGCGCGATGCAGTTTACAAATTTATTTTCAACAAAGTTTTCTCTCTCTGCACTCTAGCGATGACATCACTCCTCTAACTCGCAATACACACCCATTCATTTTTGGCATGGTTTATGGCGATTTTTAGCAAAGCTCCGTTTGCTGAAACTGAAAATAACATTGCCCTCACAGCTGGCGAGCGATCGTTTGACACCGTTTGTGTATGTGTGCGACAAAACTCTGGGATTTTTAGTGAGCTTAAAAGAGCGTAAGAATAGTATAACTAGAAAAATTTCACAAAGAGAATTTGCAGGTGTGCCTGACTCTGGCCACATCAGCCACATGCATTGAATAGCTGTCAGCGTGTTTTCTCCTGTCAAATTAACATGGGAGTACATTGGGCAGGAGATGGGTGTTGTTGCTGGTCTTGTGTCTGTAATGAGAGAAAGTTTACATTTTAAGTCTTTTATTTTGAAGGGACTCTTATTTTGAAAGAATTTTTGCCGTGTGTGTGTGTGTGTGTGTGTGTGTGTGTGTGTGTGTGTGTGCGCCGCGTGCATGTGGTTGTCTTGTGTCAATAAGAGTATTCTGAAGTCTTTTATTTTAGAAAATAGCAATAATTAGTATAATAATATATAATATTATAATAAATAATTAATATAATATAATATTATAATAATAATTACTGCCTGACTCTGGCCCGTTGCCATAAACTATTAATGACACTGCTCAGCAAATTCAGTATTAATACCATAATCTGTCATCATTGCCTTTAATGGGCTCTTATTTTGAAGGACTCATTTGAAGACTTTTGTCTTGTCTGTGTATGTGTGTTTTTGCGTGTGTGGTCTTGTCTGTTAATCAAAGTTTTACAAACTCTTTTATTTTGAAGGGACTCTTATTTTGAAAAGACTTTTTGTGTGTGTGTGTGTGTGTGTGTGTGTGTGTGTGTGTGCGTGAGTAAGCACGTGTATGTGTGTTGCCTTTTCTGTCTGTGTATGGTGTGTGGGTCTGTCTGCATCTGTGTCTGTGTGTTTGTGAGAGGATAAAATGGCTGACATTAAATGTAGTCTGATTAGTCATTGATATCATAAGAGACTCAACAAAGTTATTAGTCAAAGGCAGGCTTGAGGTTGCCAAGCAACCAGGGTCAGCTGCAGGTCAGAGTAATTAGTCGCAGCTGTGCACATGCAGTCTGTGTCACACAGACACAGAAAATCTCTGAATGAAGCCCCGCGAAGGTGGCCAAAAACAGCCTATAAATTGTGCTGCAAACCAAGCCGTAATGACGTTGCTTCCTTGTCATGTCGGCCAGTTCCTTGCCAATTTTCAGGCGAAAATTGTTTAAACTTTGGCGGTGTCAGGTAAAGAGCAGGGAGTACCTACTCTTCTGGAAATTTCTCCTGTCAAATTAACATGGGAGTACATTGGGCAGGAGATGGGTGTTGCTGCCGCATCTTTGCGTCTCCCGCCAAAACTATACATCTGACAGCTTTATGACAGCAAATATGAGTGAGACGACAAATTTTCCTCCGTTTCTAGTTATATGCCCGATGCCAGATGCCCGATGCATCTGTGGAAATTTGTATGAAAAGATAGAATTGCAGGATATTTTTAAATATTTTATGAATTTGTAGAGTGTTCTAAGAAAGCATGAGATTACCTGAAAAAAAGTTGAGTAATCTTTCTATATTTGCAATATTTGTCACTACACCTTTAACTGACAAAATTCAGCTGTACTGCTCTCATCAAATATGATGGCACAGATCACAACATGAACAGAATAAAAACACGTATGTAACTAAACAAACACACTAAGAAAGTTAACAGTTTCGTGCTTGGCCGTGTTAAGCTATGTAAAGCTAAATGCCCAGTACGTTACCATGTTTGTTTGGGTCTGCTCGTTGTCGCTCGTTACAATCAGGTGGCAGACTCCCTGTCCAGTCTTTATGCTAACGACTCGCCGGTTAACTTGTAGTCGCTCGTTACAATCAGCTGGCAGACTCTGTGTACTACATGCGCACGGTTTGTTTACACGTAGCATTAGCGGCGTGCTAACCAGAGAGGACAGGTACACGCGTGTCTGAGTGACAGAGGGAGAGACGCTGACCGAGAGTAAACCGCTGCAAACGGCAGATAAAGTCGTGGACAGACCAAACCGTTGTAGTTATCATCAAACCGACTTTGAGGCTTTCCTGATCTGTGGGTGACCTTTTTACGTCATTTCCGCCATGGAAAGGATTTCTTTCGCCTGGTAGAGAAACGGGTTTGTCTGCTTGCCTGCAGAAAAATATTACGAGGCTTTCCTGATCGTCTGGTATTTTTAAAATGCGATTTCTGGTACGGTAATGGATTTTATTCGTCTGGTAAAGGAACGGGTTTGTCTGCGTGCCTGAAGAAAAATCGCTCCTTTTTAACATGGGAGTTAATGGGAGTGCTGCAGGGACTAGCTGGTGCTCCGAGGCTCATAACACCGAAACGGTAAGGCTGACAGCTTCAGTGATGGTATCACTGCATAGGTATCCAGTTTTCCTACGTTTTGCTGGGTAAATCATGTCTGTAGCATGACATTTGCGGCCAGGAGAGACTGGTATGTTTTATTTTTTGACGGACTTGTTAGCTGCTCTTTCACTCTAGCTCTGACGTCACCCGCTCTAGCAGGCGCAATACACACCCATTGTAAACGCTGCTGTGGAGTAAAAACAACTCAAATTTAGTGTTTAATTGTTTAAAAATGGTAAAAGATTTTGTAAAGTTGTGGACAACGTTAATAGTTTAACATCTTGTCTACAAGTAGTAATTGTTTAAGTGTAATTGTTGTAGTTGTTGTTTAAAGTGTGTGGTTTTGTCCTTATGGTGGGAAAGTTTTACAAAATATTTGTATTTGTACAGTATTAATAGTAGAGATTTGTAAATTAATAGCTCCATTGTCCTGAATGGTGGCATCTGGTGGTATTATTTTTATGTTTGTAGGACAGGATTTGTGGGACTGGAGGCTGAAAGGCTGCAAAAAATGTACGGAAGAAGAAAAATAAAAATAATAATAATAAACTTGAAGAACAATGGTGTGGCTGCCCTCTGGGCATCCAAACCAATAACTAGAAAAATTGTATTTCCTGCGGAAATACGGTGTGGATGCCCTCTGCCGAAATGCCCGATGCATCTGTGAAAATTTGTATGAAAAGATAGAATTGTAGGATATTTTAAAATATTTTATGAATTTGTACAGTGTTCTAAAAAAGCATGAGATCACCTGAAAAAAAGCTGAGTAAT
Organism: Protonibea diacanthus; assembly: GCA_028641955.1. Taxonomy (NCBI): domain Eukaryota; kingdom Metazoa; phylum Chordata; class Actinopteri; family Sciaenidae; genus Protonibea; species Protonibea diacanthus. The sequence goes on along the minus strand of CM053976.1, from coordinate 31,917,458 downwards.
CTTTCTATATTTGCAATATTTGTCACTGCACCTTTAACTGATAAAATTCAGCTGTACTGCTTTCATCAAATATGATGGCACAGATCACAACATGGACAGAATAAAAACACGTATGTAACTAAACAAACACACTAACAAAGTTAACAGTTTCGTGCTTAGCTATGTAAAGCTAAATGCCCAGTACCTTACCAGTCGGTTTGGGTCCGCTCGTTGTCGCTCGTTACAATCAGCTGGCAAACTCTGTGTGCAGTCTTTATGTTAACAACTCGCCAGTTAAGTTGTCGCTTGTTACAATCAGCTGGCAGACTCTGTGTGCCGTCTTTACATTAAGACGTTGCCAGTTAAATTGTCGTAGCTCATTACAATTAGCTGGGCATCCACACCAAAAATCCCTAGGAGGAGTTTGTTCAAATATGCCCGAACCAAACCAGCCCGAAACACCAAAAATGGTGATTTTCATTCTTAAATATCTCGCTTCCTGTTAATTTTGGCCCATTGCTCCAAGAGACTTTTTTTGTAGTTCTTGCCATGTTCTACAATTCGGCTGAGGTTCCATAACTCTGTGTCCAAAACTGTGGTGGGGCTGCCTCACAGAAAAGTTCAAGGGGGCGCTATAAAGCGATTTTGCCCCGCCCTCTAATTAATTATGCAGCCGAATTTTGCAACATTGGTCCGAACATTGGTCTTAATAACCACAAGAAGTTTCAGACAGCTCTGAGAAAGTATATGAAAGCCCAACATTTTTGCCTGAAAATCAACCCAAAAAGTCAATGGAGTTACATTTTTAATCGAAAAAATTGGCGTTTTTGACTTTGACGGGCCGTCGTGTCTATATAGTTTCTCAAAAAATCACCATTGTTGGAGGGTTTCTTCCCAAGGTTGTTTCTGATAGTTTCACTGAGTTTCAGCACTGTACGGTCAATACTGTCCGAGCCGGACGTCATCTCGAAAAAGTGTTTTTTTCTATTGTCACTAGGAGGCGCTGTGAAAATCACCAAATATTGTTATGGAAATGTGTTCTAGGCCAGAGAAAAAAAAAAAGAAAAAAGAAAAATCCTAAGGATACAATAGGGCTTCCGCAGCCCAACATTGTTCGGCGCTCGGGCCCTAAAAAAAGAAAAATCCTAAGGATACAATAGGGCTTCCGCAGCCCAACGTTGTTCGGCGCTCTGGCCCTAATAATAATAATAAACATTCGAAATTCAATAGGGCCTCGCATCGCGTGCTCGGGCCCTAAAAATAATAAACATTCGAAATTCAATAGGGCCTTGCACCGCATGCTCGGGCCCTAAAAATAATAATAATAATAATAAAAAAGATAAATAAACATTCGAAATTCAACAAGGCCTCGCACCGCGTGCTCGGGCCCTAATAAACATTCGAAATTCAATCGGGCCTCGCACCGCGTGCTCGGGCCCTAAAAAAAAAAAAAAAAAAAATTAAAGCCGCAAGTGGCGTTGAACGGACTGTAGTGTAAAATTTTGGGCTTTGCTATAAGTTTGTGTTAGTATGTAGGTTAAAATCTTTTCATCATTTATGTCATAATATTAAGTATATAACTGCATGTTTTTGGTAAACTTATAATTGCATATTTTTTTAAGAATATACAATAGTATGTTTTTTTAGTAGCATTTTAGGCTAAAACTATTAACTCTTTAGTAGTATAGTATGGATATGAAGTGAAGATGTGAGCAATACACTTGTAGCCAAAACCTCGAGAGGGGAGTTTGAGCACACACCCAAAAGCCACGAGAGTGGGTTTCTGATCTCGCAGCCAAAAGACGCGCGAGTGTTTTCCACAAAGGGGGGTGTATGACTCGCCACTATAAACCTTTATTAGAGTGAATCCACAAGTGTGAAAAGCAGATAATCATGGAATATGTTTTTGTTTTGTGATAGACTTTCTAAAAAATGTGAAACATGACAGAGGAAACTTAATTACAAAATTTGATAAGAAAATGCATACGAATAGGCCTAAAAAGTCGCGTGACTGTAGAGTTGAAATCAAGTTCAACAAGGTAGGGGCGGGGGTGAGCACATGCTGTATCAGCGAATGTGAAAAATGCTATGCTAGCAAGTTTGGAAAACCCGGCCCTAAAAAGTAGATTGGATATTGGGGAAACACGTGATTTTGATACTATTATTTTATTGAAGGAGAATAAAAATGGGTGTTACCAATGTTCTGATTTTTGGATTATAAAAGATGATGTTCCGAGCTGTAAAAACGCTTTCCTTCATGAACGAAAACCGGTTGTATTTTCTGTGAAGAGAATAAAACCTATGCTGCACTCAACTTTGACGCGTCTGTAGCCTCCTTGAAGATAAGATTGGATTTATGAACAAAATGTTGCAGGAGTCAGGACTTTGTCTCTAACTCAGGATCCAGGCTTCTGACACACAACAGGACCCTCGCGCATGTGCGCACGATGGCATGTGTGCACGTCGGGCAAGTTTTAAGTCAATCAGATGAAATCCCTGAGAGGAGTCTGTTAAAACAGAATATAAGAAGCTACCACATTTTTCTCATGGGGTCAAATTTGACAAAATAGCCACACCCACACCGTTTCATCAAAATTCATAATTTTGATAACTTTTAATCTTCAAGTCTATATGAACACAACTACCAAGTTTGAAATGACTTGGATAAAATCCCTAGGAGGAGTTTGTTCAATTGACCACACACATTAGCCAGAATTGGGTCAAATGGTCAAATGTGACAGAGCACCACGCCCACACCGTTTTATGAAAATTCGTAATTTTGATAACTTTTACTCAGGAAATCTATATTAATGCACCTACCAAGTTTGAAGTCAATTGGATAAAATCCCTAGGAGGAGTTCGTTCAAATAGGACCCCTTCTCAACCAGCCCGAAACAACAAAAATGGTGATATTCATTCCTAAATATCTCACTTCCTGTTAATTTTAGCCCATTGCTCCAAGAGAATTTTTTGTAGGTCTTGTCATGTTCTACAATTTGGCTGAGGTTTAATAACTCTGTGTCCAAAACTGTGACAGGGCTGCCTCAAAGAAAAGTTCAAGGGGGCGCTATGGAGCGTTTTTGCCCCGCCCTCTAATTAATTATGCAGCCGAAATTTGCATAACATTGGTCTTAATAACCACAAGAAGTTTCAGACAGCTCTGAGAAAGAATATGAATACCCAGCACTTAAAAATTCGGCACTACAAAAATTCGGCACTTTTGACTTTGACGGGCCACAGTGTCTACATAGTTTCTCAAAAACTCACAATTTTTGGAGGGTTTCTTCCCAAGTTTGTTTCTGATATGTTCCCTCAGTTTCAACACCGATTGATATTGTCCGAGCTGGACATCATCTCAAAAATATGTTTTTTTCTATCGCCACTAGGGGGCGCTGTGAAAATCACCAAATGTTGTCATGGAAATGTGTTCTAGGCCAGAGTGCCAGTATATATCAGAGGTTTGGGGAAGATTGGAGTATTATTCGCAAAGTTATAGAACGTGAAAATTTCATGAAAACACGCAGAATTTCGTGGCCCCGCCCCTCCCACACAGTAATTCCAAAACTCACGATTTTGATAACTTTTCAACTTTTCATTGTCAAGGCCTTAAGAACACACACGCCAAGTTTCAAGATAGGATGAAAGCCCTAGGAGGAGTTCGTTCAAATATGACCCCTGGAAATGACCCCAAAAACACGAAAACTCCAACTTTGAAACAAAATGGATGCCATACACTTTGCTGTAGCCCGAGTCACCAAGAGACTTTTTTGTAGGCCTGGGGGAGATATGTGTGGACACCAAAAACCATGTCTCTACGTGAAATTTTGTCAATGGCAGAGGCTCCGTACAAGATCTGAGAGAGTCTGAGACTTCAGGATTCTAAAAATTTCAGCATACTTTACTGTTTCTCGTTTCGTGAGTTTTCGAGCGTGTTTAGCCCCTGAAAAATGGCCCTGAAGAGGCACAGAGGAAAAAAAAAAAAAAATCCTAAGGATACAATAGGGCTTTCGCTGCACGAACGTTGTTCGTCGCTCGGGCCCTAAAAAAGAAAAATCCTAAGGATACAATAGGGCTTTCTCTGCCTGAACGTTGTTCGGCGCTCGGGCCCTAAAAATAATAAACATTCAAAATTCAATAGGGCCCTAATAAAAAAATTAAATAAATAAACATTTGAAATTCAACAGGGCCTCGCACCGCCAGTGCTCGGGCCCTAATAAAAATAATAAACATGCAAAATAGAATAGGGCCTCGCACCGCCAGTGCTCGGGCCCTAAAAAGCAGGGTGAAACTATGTTACACAAACAGAGAGTTTCCGTTGTTAAATTCCTGACGGTTGATGCTCAGAGGTAGATCTTTCAGGTATCTTCCTGTGGGGGTGTTGTAAAACTGACTGAAATGCCTAGATTAAACTGGGGATGAAAGGCCTTTGCCGGAACCTGTCTGCCATCCTAACAGAGGGTCAGATATTCCATGTCTTTGTGTGTAAAATTGAAGTGCGACAGGTCTCTTCTTCCTCTGAAGGCTTTGTGGTGTACCATACCCAGCACCATGTATTTGGGCATAGAGCCCAGAAAGAGGGTCTACTGGTTACATATCCTGGAATTCTCTGGTTTGGAGTAGGTTTTTATATTCACGTGCGACAGGGGGTACAGTGCATTACCCTTCAGAAGAGCTGCTGCATGACCCAGGCGGACCGTGGGGGAGACTGAAACTTTTTAACAAACAGCAAGGCCCCTAATAATAGGCGGTACTCAGAAGCGTGAGCTCCCATGAGGCAAAAGGGGTCATTGGCTCGGGTCAGAGAAGAAGGCTGCTCAGGAGTTAAGTCCGCGGTTAGGACCGTTGTTGGTCACAAAGGAGTCCATTGCTCCCGCTGTCTTTGAAAAAAAGACCCACGGTGAATTGACTCCTGAGCGCATCTTCTGAGTAATTGAGTAGGCTTTCGATCATGGCTCTGTACAGTTGCGTAGCGCTAGACTGTGAAATTAATCTATCCTCCAGAATAACGTCGCACTGACTGAAAATTGTATTCAGAAGGTAATTGATGACCCACATTGGGTCATTCACCTGTACACTGACGGTACAGACCTGGGGCCTCATGTAGGTTACGTACACACAAAAAAGTGGCGTACGTCTTTTTCCACGCTCACGTTCAGATGTATCAAACGTGAAATGACCGTGGAAATGTGCGGTGCCCCACGCCAACTTCATGGCTGGCATACACACGTTTCTACAGCTATTGTTCCTTTGGTGACACTTAGAGGTGATGCTGTGAAACTGTCAATAATGTGAAAACAAGTAGTCAGAGTGACGTGCACAACAGAGCATAGCCGTGGAACATATTCTCAGCAGGGGGCGCTGAGAAAAAAAACCTCTGTGCTGCACTTAACTCACAACTGGCTACATTAATTAAAAAAAATATATCAGCGCGGCTTGACTCCTACACGATAGCAATATTGTTACATGCAGCGGTGACACCTGTGTTATTTATTCACAAAGCCACCAAGAATACACACTGATACAAGTGAAGCATATGTAGCCTACGTGTAGTATACACATATGTAAACCAGCGCAATGCACATTTGGACGTGCGCATTCAAATATCATGTTTTTGGTTTTCTTTATTTTCGGCAGGTGAAATTAGAGCTACAGAGTTTTCTATCAAGCCCCTGATTGTCTCCCTGTGTTCAGTATTCATGTCAGTAAAAGTGGGTGTAAAGTTGGAAACGTCAGCCGCTGCGCACTTCTGCATTCATTCATTGTGTGGTTCATTTAAGTGGTGTATTGTATTCTGCCTTCATCTGGTGGGCTCCCACCACTCCGGTGATCTCCACCTCGAGATCTGACCATTTCTTTTTAACCTGTGTGTGTGTGTGTGTGTGCACTGCTCGGATCCTACGGTATTTACAGCCTCACACACATGCTCCCACTCACGTCTTTTTTCCGTCATATCTATCCCTGTTTACAGGGCGCCAAACATAATCTCCCTGTGCGTCTCCACTTCATTCACTAGAAGCTCTATCTCAGACACTGAAATTCCTTTTCTTTCCTTTATTCATTGCGTGATCTGATCGGACAGAGAGGTGAATCTCAGGTCCAGGGCCTATTTAAATTGATTTGAATATTTAAATAGGGGCGTGAACAGGGAGGAGTTGGATCCATGTGTACGCACACTTTCTGAATTTTTTTGTGCGTTCCACGTGGAAATCCACGCAAGTATTCGTACATGAGGCCCCTGGTGAATGACCCAATGTGGGCCTATAGTTTCCAAAAGTAGATTGGGAGCCAGAGCTTTCAGCTATCAAGCTCCTCTTCTGTGAAACAAACTACCATTCTGGGTTCAGGAGGCAGACACGGTCAACAGCTTTAAGAATAGACTTAAGACTTTCCTTTTTGATAGAGCTTATAGTTAGGGCTGGCTCAGGTCATCCCTTAGTTATGCTGCCTTAGGACTAGACTGCTGGAGGACTCCCCCCTCTCCCTCCCTCCCTACCTCCCTGCCCTCTCTCTCTCTGTCTGTCTCTTTCAGGGTTATGCCTGGCACGGTATTGGTTGAACATGCAGTCACATCTCCCTTTACTGAAAACCCTCTCTCTCTGTCCCCATCACCATTACCACCACCATCTGTAAACATGCATGTGTCATTAATGCTTGTCAATGCATATTACTAACTAAACTTCTTTCCCAGAGTTTCTGTGCTCTCTCGTCCGGCAGATTCTCATGGATCATGGCTGCTGCTGTGGTCCTGCACGACATCCACCACATATATTATTACTGCCATCATTGTTACCATATCTCCTTTACAGTTTATAGTTAGAAGAATAGAAGAAGAATAGGTGTCTTGAGATTTAGGGATAAAACACAACTGTTGAGGTTCTGTTATAATTGTGTAGTGGACATATATAATTTTCAGTCTAATTCCAACATGTTATAATATTTATGTCTATTGATTGTTGATAATGTGTGTCTAAAAAACCTGTTTATATATAATACACCAGCAGGTTGACTGGTGTAGAGCAGGAAACCGTGGTGAACTGTGGGATACACTGAGCACTAAAGTGGCGTTAGGAGAAGTGTTCATCCAATGTGGGTTATACATTGATATTTTTCTGACAGGGGGCTGCAAGTGTAGGTAATGGGATAGACACTTTGTCTGAGTAAATGTGGAGTTTATAGACATCATGTGCAGTAACCATCTAACTGTTCCTTTCACACAGTGAAGTAACTGATAAAATTATCCAATTAAAATTTTAGTAGAATAAAAGTCAGCAGGATAGCATCAGCAAACTCTTGTTTATTTTCCCTCCATATATCATATTCATTCAACTTGGTTTCATTCCATATCTTTCCCCTGGTTATCCATGCCCCACCTGCAGTGGCTTTATACTTCCATGGAAGGCCTGTCCCTCCCTCCCTGTTTGAGAACCACTGCTTTAACAAAATAACCCAGTGAAACCCCTTGGAACAACAACAATTTAAGATTATAAGACGATAATATAGTCTAAGATTTTAATATAAAAACATTACACAATTGTTAATTTTAGGTCTTGTGGGTGTGTGATATGTCAGAAAAGAGTCTGATTTATCCTGACACATAAACCTCACACAACACTAGAGTTCACTACAGCCTTGTGTTCAAACAGCAAATGCAAATGACAAAAACAGGACATCAGACAGGACTCATCAGTGGAAGCAGATCTCAGGTCCTCTATGGAAAGTCAGACGTCTGTTGATCTACTGCGTCTCATTTCACTGAAAAAAACAAAACAAATGACAAGTGAACAAAAACCAAAAACAATGAAATGGTTTTAAAGTTGCCACAAATAAAGTCAACAGGAGTCTTTAGTCATGAACTATGTACAGTACCAGTCAAAGGGAATGAGAATGAGAATGTTTGTTCAAAACACTCATTCAATTGTTTTTATGTATTTTATTTATTTTTTTAATAAAAAGTATGAAATACCACATAAGGTTATGTGGTAAACAAGAAAAGTGTAAACAAACTAAAATTGCTTTAAAAGGGAAGTGGACTATAATCAAGTATCTTTTATATTTCTGCATATCTGCATTCTCTCAATCAATTTCATGAGGTAGTCACCTGGAATGGTTTTTCAACCGTACAGAAGTATACTACATATATGGTATGTATGGTATATGGTAAGATTTTATGGCTGCTTTTCATTCACTAAGCAGCCCAACTCATCCCAAACAGGGATTTATTGGGTTTCAGTCAGATAATTGTGGAGGCCAGGTCATCTGATGCAGCACTCTCCTTATTGGTCATAGCCCTTATATAGCTAGGAGGAGTATTTTGGGTCATTGTGTGAGAAAGATGATCCAAAAATGGATCATCTTTCTCATATATCAGAAAATAAGATAAGAATGTGCATCATGTCACATTCAACTTTCTCCATATGTAACATACCAGTGAGCTCCCTGAACGACTCAACAGTATCTGACTTCCAGAGCTTTAGAATCATTTCCTTTACAGTCACCATTCCATACATAATCGTGTTTGCACTGAAACACTATGGTTTAGTAGAGAAGGAGAAAACCTAAACAATGTAATCTCCAGATCAGGTTCAAACACACAGCATGTCAGAAAACCACTTGAATATGTGACACCAAAAATTATACAGTTTTGGACATGTCCATAGAAGGTGGGTCAGAGAACCTTCTGCAGATTTACATTGATCATATACACTCACCGGCCACTTTATTAGGTACACCTTGCTAGTACCGGGTTGGACCCCCTTTTGCCTTCAGAACTGCCTTAATCCTTCGTGGCATAGATTCAACAACGTACTGGAAACATTCCTCAGAGAGTTTGGTCCATATTGACGTGATAGCATCACGCAGTTGCTGCAGATTTATTGGCTGCACATCCATGATGCGAATCTCCCATTCCACCACATCCCAAAGGTGCTCTATTGGATTGAGATCTGGTGACTGTGGAGGCCATTTGAGTACAGTGAACTCATTGTCATGTTCGAGAAACCAGTCTGAGATGATTCAAGCTTTATGACATAGCGCGTTATCCTGATGGAAGTAGCCATCAGAAGATGGGTACACTGTGGTCATAAAGGGATGGACATAGTCAGCAACAATAATCAGGTAGGCTGTGGTGTTGCAACGATTGCTCAATTGGTAGTAAGGGCCCCAAAGTGTGCCAAGAAAATATCCCCCACACCATTACACCACCACCAGCAGCCTGAACCGTTGATACAAGGCAGGATGAATCCTTGCTTTCATGTTGTCGACTGCAAATTCTGACCCTACCATCTGAATGTCGCAGCAGAAATCGAGACTCATCAGACCAGGCAACGTTTGTCCAATCTTCTATTGTCCAATTTTGGTGAGCCTGTGCGAATTGTAGCCTCAGTTTCCTGTTCTTAGCTGACAGGAGTGGCACCCAGTGTGGTCTTCTGCTGCTGTAGCCCATCTGCCTCAAGGTTTGACGTGTTGTGCTTTCAGAGATGCTCTTCTGCATACCTCGGTTGTAACAAGTGGTTATTTGGCATCAACAAGGCATTTTCGCCCACAGAACTGCTGCTCACTGGATATTTTCTCTTTTTCGGACCATTCTCTGTAAACCCTAGAGATGGTTGTGTGTGAAAATCCCAGTAGATCAGCAGTTTCTGAAATACTCAGACCAGCCTGTCTGGCACCAACAACCATGCCATGTTCAAAGTCAATTAAATCACCTTTCTTCCCCATTCCGATGCTCAGTTTGAACTGCAGCAGATCGTCTTGACCATGTCTACATGCCTAAATGCAATGAGTTGCTGCCATGTCATTGGCTGATTAGAAATTTGCGTTAACGAGCAGTTGGACAGGTGTGCCTAATAAAGTGGCCGGTGAGTGTAGAGGAAACGGTAGAAAAGATTCTGCTCAATTTAGTGTTTGATTCACGAACATGTCCATCACCTTAAATTGGATGCCTGGCATTAATAGAATAAGTCTTACTTTTGTCCTACTGAGGCCCTCCTCTGAAAAATCATCCCCAATCTGCATTCCTAGCTCATTGTCCTAGGACTTACAGTGTGTGGCATATTTACAAAGTCTGAGACCAATCTTTTGTATTCAGGTGGGCCCAACCAAGCTTATAAAAATTTCTTCCTTCAGGGAGAGACTTAAAGTTATGCACACACTTGACAGGCATAATTCTTAATCTGCAAGTATTTCTGCAAGAAGAAATGTGTGTTTGGATGAGAGGGCTTGTGTTTTAGCAGAGTAAATGTAGCAAATAGCTAATTTACAAATCTTTCAAAGTGACTACCTTTTAGCCTCCAAGTGTCAAAAGATGTATCTGAGAGCAATGGGGGAATACATGACGATATACTGGGGTATGAATAGAAGTATCTGGCAATCTGCAGCACTTCCTAATTTGCCATCCTTTTAAGCAATTAAGAATGCTGATGTTATCCACCTTAACAACTGCAGAAGATCTGTTTTTGACATCAGTAACTAGTAACCCAGTAAGTAGTCCTTGTCCGCCCATTTCTCTTGGTTTATATACATGAGTTTTTCATATTCTGTGAGGTTTAGAGCCCCAGATAAAAGACCTAAATATTCAGTCCAATGATTTGAAAAAAAAATCAAAAAGATAAGGAATCTCAGCAGGGATTTTGAGACCATTTTGATGCTGTTTATTTGACCCACCATAGAAAGAGGAAGAGTCCTCCATTTTTCAATGTCCCTTCTCAGTTTTTCCACTGTGTCGAGAAATTTCAATGTAAAAATTTGTGCTCACTGCAGTTCACAAATTTATTTTTCGACAAATTTTTCTTTCCCTCTTCACTCTAGCGATGATGTCATCCACTCTAGCCTCTCCATAAGGTAACACTGGGGCAAATTTTTGGCGTGTTTTTGCCAAATAATTCGAAAATCTTTTTTTTATGTGCACAACCAAAACTGCGGGAGGAGTAGCATGCCAAAAAATGGGTGTAAGAATAATAAGCATGGGGAATAACCGTGTGCTCTTTCAGGCACACTCAATTTTGTAAACTGCAGGGAGAGTTTAACCTCAACCCAGCATAGATTGTGGATTGTGGATGTTTATATAATTCTGAATCTGGTTGTCATTCAGGGGCCCTGTCCTGATAAATATATATATTTTTATCCATCAATCTTCCTAGACCAGGGGTCACCAACACGGTGCCCACGGGCACCCGGTCGCCCGTAAGGACCACATGAGTCGCCCGCCGGCCTGTTCTAAAAATAGCTCAAATAGCGCCACTTACAAGTGAGCTGCATCTAATTTATTTTGATTGCTATTCTTGTTTAAATCACACTTACACGTAAACTGGAAATGACAATATATTAGGGATGCACCGATTCATTGGATCAACATCGGTATCGGCCGATGTTCGCCTCCTTAACTGTCATCGGCCATCGGCAAATAAAGATGACATTCACCAATGGCAGTGGCCGATGTTTATATGTTGGTTTACATGTTGCATGAACGCTGTGCTGAGGAGAAACCCCGCTCCACGTCGGGTACGCTCCGCGGTTTTGGTCCGTCCTGCACGCGACTTCAAACGCCACCGAGAGAGTTTCAGAAGCGTTTAACCCGCCAGACTTTGTTTACTTGCTCAGATTTGGCCATTTTCCCCGTGTATGTTCTTCTAAACATGCTTCTACATGTGTAAATATGCTACGTAGTCACTTAGTTGCGCTTTTGTCTGTTTTTACCACCGGCAGTTTGCATGGTTGTGTTTATTCTTTGTTTATTTCATGTACCAGCTTCTAAATCTGAGTCCGTCCGCAATTTACGCCGCAAAATATGATGACACGAAGAAGTTTAATTGTGATGATTTGTGTCCGATGATGATGATATGAGAGAGAGAGAGCGAGAGCGAGAGCGAGAGAGCGAAAGAGAGAGAGAGAGCGAGAGAGAGAGAGAGCGCCGGCCTCCATAAAGCTGTTATTAATCAGAGAAATAAAGTTATTGTTTCACAGCGGTTACATTCAGCAGGTATAAACACGCCCACAGCAACCCACAAGCTACCATGCTATCTGAAAGTTTATTTTTGTATTGTACATGATTTATTATTTGTACATAATGTGGTGCAAAGTAATTCATGATTTCTTAAAAAATGTTAGTGGCTAGTGAAAATGGGACATTGTGATTTCCTAGGACTGTTGTAGAAGTGATCATTTCATATCATATCATCATATCATGAATATCATTAATTATTAATAATGACATTTAGTTAAAGGTAAATTGAGCAAACTGGCTATTTCAGAAGTGTGTACCAACTGGTAGCCGGTAACTGGTAGCCCTTCGCATTAATCAGTACGCAGGAAGTAGCTCTCGGTTTCGAAAAGGTTGGTGACCCCTGTCCTAGACCTTCTGATACACAGAAAGAGCTGCTGAACAAGCTGATTACAAAAAAGGAAGTCATACAGGCTATCAATGACTTAGAAAATAACAAGACCCCAGAGCCGGACAGTTTGATCCCTGAATTCTATAAGGCTTTTCCGAACCTGCTGATTGACCCTCTGCTCAAAATGCTGCCCTACTCCTTTGAATCTGGGGCTCTTCCAATACTAAGATGGATGCAAATATTTCATTAATCCTTAAAAAAGGCAAGCCAGCAGATGATTGTGCCTCCTATAGGCTAATTGCTTTGCTGGACATGGACTGAAAATTACTTGCTAAAGTACTGGCCAGAAGGCTTGACAGTATCCTCCCACATATTATTTCATTAGACCAGACTGGTTTCATTCTAGGTTGTAACTCAGGGGTGTCAAACTGTTCCACAAAAGGGCCGGTGTGGCTGCAACTTTTCTTTCCAACCAAGCAGCAGCACACCAGACTTCACTCATTTAATCAACTGATCTCAGTCTTCAGAGAGTTGATTGGTCAAACTGTGTGCTCTTGTTTGGTTGAACCAAAACCTGCAGCCACACCGGCCCTTTTGTGGAACAGTTTGACACCTGTATTGTAACTCATAATAATGTGAGGAGACTTCTAAATCTTATACAACATGGCGCAAAGTCAAAAGTCAAATCTCTTGTGATTTTCCTTGAATCAGAGAAGGCCTTTGACAGGACTGAATGGCACTACCTGTTACATGCCCTCTCTAAATTTAACTTAGGTGACAAGTTTATCAGATGGATATCACTTCTATATGCCGCCCCTCGTGCCTCTGTTAGCCCGCTGGACAGCTCTTCCGCTGTCTGTTCTTGGGAGAGTAAACCTCTTCAACATGAACATACTTCCTCAGTTGTTATACCCCTTTCAAAGGGCTCCCTGAAAAAAAAACGAGGGCTCAGACGTAGGGATGGGAATTGATAAGATTTTTACGATTCCAATTCCATTTTCGATTCTGCTTAACGATTTGGTTCTTTATCGATTCTCATTTGGAAAAAAAGGACAACAAACAGGTCAATTAGCATCATAGCATCTTTTTGGGGCTTTGTACTTAGGGTTGAGAATCTTTGTCATCTCCCTAGAAAATATATAATGCAAATGAATGACTGAGTGAAACATCTGGTTAACTTAGAGGAAAACATGCAACTTTGACATTCTCTGACGTAGCATACAATTAAACACATACACCTACCAAAATTCAGGGGCATCTACTGTGGCAAATGTGTGCAAGCCTTTTACCACAAACTTAGTTACTGCTCTATGACATTCGTCTATCCTGGCCTGGGTCATTTTTTTTTCTCATCCCTGCTTCGGTGAAAGGAGAAGCTAGAGGTAGACGTGAACTGGAGTACTGCCAGCCTCTGGCTCTGAGCCAGTCAGACTATCTTTCATGATGGTCATCTGAATGTAATGTATGAGAAGGCATTCAGATTAATGTTAAGTGTTACGAATAGCAGGTTTTTACAATGAGACAAATGGTGCTAACATGATAGGCAGTCTTAGTTAGTTACTTGCAGTATTAGCCGAGGACATGCTAACATTGCTGTTGCTGCTGGGCTGAGATTCAGTAATGTTAAGCCGGAGCAGATCGAAAACGCAACATTCAGTAATAGTTATCGCATGCTGTGTGCGCAAATGTTTCTGCATATTGGTAGTAAAAGTTGGTAGTCTTTTCTCGTGAAACATAACTAAACTTTCAAGCGTTTGTACTGCTTGGGCGCCATGTTTACAGTTGACTGCTGGCTGCACTGGAGTCGCCACACATATTGCGTGGCTTGTGTAAGCTATGCAACGTGCATGGTAGAATCCAAAATTGAATCGTTCGCAAAATTGGCAAACGATTCCAAGGAATTGAAACACTGGGAACCGGTTCTCAACAAGAATCGGTTTTCAACTCCCATCCATACTCAGATGTGCAGTTTCTTGGAAAACTGGCTTCCCAAAGTTTTAGGTGATGATCTTGCCCCAGTCATCGAACGAGCACATGGGGTAGGTCAACTCAAGCCAGTCCTCAGCACCTAGACCAATCGTCATAAAGTTTCTGAACTATAAAGACTGTGAAAAGACACTGAGAGCAACCAGGAACAGAAGGTAGGGACATCAATGAGTCAGCTTCTTCCTGGACCTATCAGGGCAGCAAAAACCCTATTATATCCTTAAGATTATTCTTGTACTGAGCCTCTGCCATTGGCATTGAACGGGCCCTCATGCCTGTGGGCACTTTGGCATGTGCGCACATCGGGCAAGTTTTAAGTCAATCAGATGAAGTCCCTGGGAGGAGTTTGTTAAAAACAGAACATAAGAAGCAATCACTCTTTTCTCATAGGGTCAAATTTGACAAAATAGCCACACCCACACACTTCCTAATTAACTATGCAGCTGAAATTTGCATAACATTGGTCTTAATAAGTACAAGAAGTTTCAGACAGCTCTGACAAAGTATATGAAAGCCAAACACTTTTGCCTGAAAATCAGCCAATTGGATCATATACCCACAAGAAGTTTCAGACATCTCTGAGAAAGTATATGAAGGCCCAACACTTTTGCCTTAAAAACCAGGCAAAAAGTCAAAGGAGTTACAATTTTGGATCAAATGGTCAAATTTGATGGAGCGCCACACCCACACAGTTTCCTCAAAATTCATAATTTTGATAACTTTTACTCAGAAAGTCTATATGAACATGCCTACCAAGTTTGAAGTCAATTGGATAAAATCCCTAGGAAAAGTTCGTTCAACGATGACCCCTTCTCAACCAGCCCGAAAAAAGTAAAAATGGTGATTTTCATTCTTAAATATCTTGCTTCCTCTTAATTTTAGCCCATTGCTCCAAGAGACTTTTTCGTAGGTCTTGCCATGTTCTACAATTCGACTGAGGTTTCATAACTCTGTGTCCAAAACTGTTGCAGGGCTGCCTCAAAGAATAGTTCAAGGGGCCGCCGTGTCTACATAGTTTCTCAAAAACTCACAATTTTTGGAGGGCTTCTTCCCAAGGTTTAGTAGTTTCAGCACCGTACGGTCAATATCCTCCGAGCTGTACGTCATCTCGAAAAAGTGTTGTTTTTCTACTATCACCACTAGGAGGCGCTGTGAAAATCACCAAATATTGTTACGGAAATGTGTTCTAGGCCAGACTGTTATTATATATCAGGGGTTTGGGGAAGATTGGAGTATTATTCGCAAAGTTATAGCACGTCAAAATTTTATGAAAACACGCAGAATTTCATTGTCAAGGCCTTAAGAATACACACGCCAAGTTTCAAACAGATAGGATGAAAGTCCTAGGAGGAGTTCGTTCAAATACGACCCCTGGAAATGACCCCAAAAACACAAATAAACGGCAACTTTGAAACAAAATGGACGCCGTACGCTTTGCTGTAGCCCGAGTCATCAAGAGACTTTTTTTGTAGGCCTGGGGGAGATGTATGTGGCCACCAAAAACCATGTCTCTATGTGAAATTTTGTCAATGACAGAGGCTCCGTACAAGATTTCGTAGGTGGCGCTGTGGAGCCATCTTGGTCCGAGCGCCCGTGAGACTTCTGGATTCTAAAAATTTCAGCATACTTTACTTCTTGAGTTTCTCGTTTCGTGAGTTTTCAAGCGCGTTTAACCCCTGACAAATGGCTGCGAAGAGGCACCGAGGAAAAAAAAAAAAAAAAAATCCTAAGGATACAATAGGGCTTTCGCTGCCCGAACGTCGTTTGGCGCTCGGGCCCTAATAATAAACATTCGAAATTCAATAGGGCCTCGCACCGCATTCTTGGGCCCTAAAAAAAACAAAAATCCTAAGGATATAACAGGGCTTTCGCTGCTCAACAATGAAAAGTTATCAAAATTGTGAGTTTTGGTGTGGGACGGGTGGGGCTACGAAATTCGGCGTGTTTTCATGAAATTTCGACGTACTATAACTTTGCGAAAAATACTCCAATCTTCCCCAAACCTCTGATATATAATGGCAGTCTGGCCTAGAACACATTTCCATGACAACATTTGGTGATTTTCACAGCGCCACCTGTTGGCGACAGGAAGTGTCCATTTTACTTGACGATAGCTTTCTCCAAAGTGTTTGAGTATATTCCCCTCAAACTAGGTGTGGATATTGTCAAGGCCTTGGTGTTGACATTTGAAAAATAATTTAAACTTTTCATCAGAGGGCGTGGCCATGGCGGCCTGTCAAAGTCAACAGTGCTGATTTTTTCAAAACAAAATCTGTATCTCCATTGACTTTTTGGCTGATTTTCAGGCAAAAGTGTTGGGCTTTCATATACTTTCTTAGAGCTGTCTGAAACGTCTTGTGGTTATTAAGACCAATATTATGCAAATTTCTTTGAGGCAGCCCTGCCACAGTTTTGGACACAGAGTTATGAAACCCCAGCCGAATTGTAGAACACGACAAGACCTACAAAAAAGTCTCTTGGAGCAATTGGCTAAAATGAACAGGAAACGAGATATTTAAGAATGAAAATCACCATTTTTAGTGTTTCGGGCTGGTTGAGAAGGGGTCCTATTTGAACGAACTCCTCCTAGGGATTTTATCCAATTGACTTCAAACTTGGTAGGTGCATTCATATAGACTTCCTGAGTAAAAGTTATCAAAATTACGAATTTTGATGAAACGGTGTGGGTGTGGCACTCCATCAAGTTTGACCATTTGACTGAATTCTGGCTAATGTGTGTGGTCAATTTGAACAAACTACTTTGAAGGCTTCGAAGGTTCGCGTGTTTTCCGCCTGGTGCCCCCCGACGTGCCAGCCCCCCTGACGGGTGCGGAGGTGCAAGGGCCCAACCAATGCTGCTTGCAGCTTTAATTTTCATTCTTATGCCAATGACACCCAGTTATATTTATCGATCAAGCCTAATGAAACTCATTTAACTAAACTCCAAGCATGCCTTAACGATATAAAAAGTTGGATGACCTACAATTTTCTGATGTTAAATTCAGACAAAACTGAAGTTCTTGTAATTGGATTAAACTCTCTCTCTGGAGATATAGTTACTTTACACAGGATCACCCTGGCCTCCAGCTGCACCGTAAAGAATCTTGGAGTTGTTTTTGATCAGAATTTGTCCTTTAATATGCACATAAAACAAATTTTGAGGACTGCATTCTTCCACTTACATAACATCGCAAAAATCAGACGCATCGTATCTCAAGCAGATGCATTTGTTAGCTCTAGGCTGAACTATTGTAACTCTGTTATCAGGCTGCTCCACTAAGTCTCTTAGGACTTTGCAGCTAATTCAGAATGCTTCTGCATGTGTACTGACAGACTAACTTCCGGATTTGGGTAAATAAAGGAATATCTACTTTACACAAACTACTGGAAGGCTGTACCATGATGTCTTTTAGTTAGCTGAAAAGGAAATATGATATTCCAAAACAGGATTTCTTTAGATATTTGCAATTAAGAGATTTTGTCACAAGGGATACCACAATCCGTCACTATCAAAATACAGTATCTATAAAGATTCTATCTAGTAATAGAAATAATAACCCCTTATATCTGCTATATATCATATCTGATATTTCCATCACTGACAAATTTAAAAGAAAACTTTACCAGACACTTGCTTTCTCTGACAGAATGGGTATACTTTTGAATTGGATCACAGATAAAGTTCCATCTATATATTTGAATATGTTGCATTGGAG
Organism: Protonibea diacanthus; assembly: GCA_028641955.1. NCBI lineage: Eukaryota > Metazoa > Chordata > Actinopteri > Sciaenidae > Protonibea > Protonibea diacanthus. The sequence goes on along the minus strand of CM053976.1, from coordinate 31,899,448 downwards.
TATTTTTTTTTTATTATTTTTTAAAGATTTTTTTTGGCCTTTCCAAGCTTTATTAGATAGAGACAGCTGAAGAGTGACAGGAAATATGGGGAGCGAGAGAAATGGGCAATGACATGCAGGAAAGGGCCACAGGTCGGGACTCGAACCCGGGGCAGCCACAGCGAGCCTTCGCATATGGGGTGGCCACTCTACTGACTGAGCTAAGCGCCGCCCCGCATTGGAGTATTTGACATGTAAACTTCACAGCAACCTTTCTGTCATATATTGGTTTAAATATTTCCACTGTTCTTACTTGCATAGGATGTGACTCCTGAATCTGTGGCCTGTACGAATTTGAATCTGAATGTGAGCCAAATGTTTGTTTGGTTATATGTGCTTGTTTGATCTTATGAATATTTAAACATATTAAAAAAAAAAAAAAAAAAAAAAAAATCAATAAAAAAAGTTTAAGTCTGGTGGGTAAAACAATGTGCTTCTGTAACACTGGTGGGGTTTGAAGTCACTTGGGGAAAGGACCAAAACAGTGGTGCAGTTGTGTTGTCACAGAGACATGCCAGGTGGGATCCAAGGGTCATAATTTTGAACGGCATTTATCTATATAACCTGCTTGGTGTAAAGATTCAGTTTGAACGTCAGTCTCCCCCACATCCCTGCTCGCTTTCTACAGTCCCGAGAGCTTAGTTTTATCTCCTTTAATCTGACTTTTGTCCTGTGGTACTGCTGACTTACCATAGCTCCTCTTTCAGCCGAGCCAATTTGTCATGCAGCCGATCGTTCTTCACCTGAATAGGATTGTTGGGGACAAACCAGGCCGCTATAAACTTACACACCACCACAACATGCTGCAGAAACACACATAGCACAGACATTATTTAACTGGCTTTTAATTTCTTCAGGTCAAATCAATAATATAGCCTCAGTGGAATCTGGAAAACAAACCTCGAACAGGATGATGAAGGCAAAGCGCACAGCCAAGACTAACCAGAACTGAGAAGTCAGGTTGTAGTCTCTGTTACTTCTGTAGTCTCTGTAGCTACACAGGCAGGCAGGAAGACATGTTTATCTGTTCTGTGATTGGCTCTTCTGTTACATTTTGGATGAGCAGAGTTGAAGTAAGGTATTCTCACCTGCACTGTGTAACATTGAAGCCATTTTCTGTGACCATCTGATTTGGAAGAAAGTCCTGTCTAACTGCTGGGTGTGTCACCAAAGCCATGGACAGAGTATCATTAATGTAGCCCTGCATGCAGCTACAACAAGAGCACAACATACACATGAGACTTGACACAGTATACTGATGTGAGAGAGAGATATATTACCATACCAATACCATTTCTTGTCAAACTTTGTTTTGACAGTTTTACAATTGACCTTTGACGCTGACTCACCAGCCCCCAGCACACACACACACACACAAAGACAGAAATCATTCCATATGAATTAATGCAATGATATTTATTTCCAGTCCTGATTATTAATGACAACTTGAACTATCTACAATACTCTAAAGCTCCTGGGTGTTACAGTGAAATGTAAATGAAATGGGCGGTCTTGGGTCTAGAGAGTTAAACAAGTCAGAATTTAAACCTTTGCAGGTCCCTTCACCCTAGACATCCGGTGAAAGCGAGGATAAACACAGACAGACGGGGACACTGGAGAAAGATGCATGGAGGTAATAAAATGTTGTTTGACCAGTCATCTACAACTTAAAAAGCTAATTCTTCTACTTCAGCATGATGTGATAACTGATAGTTTTCTCAGAACATTGTGTGAGTGACTAATAGATTCATATGGAGTGATTTCTGTTTGTGTGTGCAAGTGTGTAACTGTGTGTGTGCATCCTGGGAGGATGGGAGTCAGGGAGAGGTAAGAGTCAAAATTTACATGCCATGATGGCAGGGTCAAAATATGTACAACTGCCAAACAAGGTTTGACAAGAAGTGGTGAATATATCTCACTGATGTGTTATCAGGGGTAAAATATGACTGACTGTGTGTGAGTGCTTCCATTAGCACATGGGCCATAACGGTAACGATAGACGAGGCGTGGAATAAAGTCTGATGAGACTCCAATGACCAGACCATTAGCAATCACTGCCAACACACCGATGACTTCCAGCACCTTCGTCCACACACCTGTAGACAAGAGATTTAACTATTACGCATGCACAACTGTGTAGAACAGACAGCACTGTTATACACATACATCAGTGACAGTTTGCTTTGTGGAAGTGATTCCCCATCATGAAGCTGAGGAAGAACAAGCAACAAACGTGGAATCTTAAGAAAACAAGATAACTGATGACCACAAATTCAGCTCACCAATGTCATTGGTCTTCCTGGGAACCAGCCGCCTTTCCAGGCGGACCATCTTGATGGCATCCAGACGGATCTCAAAGATATTGTTGATAAGAGCCAGCAGGGGGGCAAGGGGGAACGCTGCCACAAATATGGTAGTGAAACTGAACTGGACCACTGGAAGCAACAGACAGTAAGTTAGCAACATTGCAGTGTAATTCTTTTGACCACTTATAGTAAAGATTAAGCATTTAATTTGGTACTCCTCCAGTGCAAAAAGCATTGAGTAAATTTAACAAGTTATGAGAAACGTGTGTTGACGCTACATTGTCCTCCTCCATCACCCTCAGCACAGGCTCCCCCCAGGGCTGTGTACCAAGTCCCATTCTGTTCACTCTGCTCACACACGACTACTCAGCGAGACATCTGAGCTGTCTGATGGTGAAGTTCGTGGATGACACAGCTGTGGTTAGACGCATCGCTAACAATGATGAATCCGACTACAGGCAGGAGGTGTAACACCTGGAGGGTTGGTGCAGAGAAAAAAACCTCTCCATCAATGTGAAGGAGACCAAGGAGATGACTGTGGACTTCAGAAGGGACAGACACCTCCCCCTCCCCTGCACATCAGAGGGACAGCGGTGGAAGTGGTCTCCAGCTTCAGGTACCTGGGCGTACACATCTCTGCCGACCTCACTTGGAGCACCAACACCTCCTGTCTGGTTAGGAAGGCACACCAGCACCTCTACTTCCTCAGGAGGTTGAGGCACGCTGGGCTTGGGAGCTCAGTCCTGACCTCTACAGATGTGTGGAGGAAAGTGTCATGTGCTCCTGCATCACCGTGTGGCACGGCAACTGCTATGCATAGGGTGGTAAAAGCTGCACAGAGGACTGTGGGACGCAGCCTATCCACCATACCTCCAGGTGCAGGAAAAGGGCCTCCTGCATCATGAAGGACCCCACTCACCCCGCACACACGCTGTTTGTCCCTCTCCCCTCAGGCAGGAGGCTGCGGAGCATTAAGAACAGGACTACCAGACTGAGGAACAGCTTCTGCGAAGAAGCTGCCCCCCCCTTTCATTCCATGCCCATCTGCAATTAATCCTCCTATCAAAGGGGCTCAGAGAAGGATTCGCAATGCCGACTCAGAGACAAGAGTGAAGGTTCAAAAAGTTTACTAGACAAGCTAGGTAAACAAAAAGTACAGGCTAAAGATCAAAGATCAGGAAATCAAAAAACTAGGAAATACAAAGAAAGGCTGGAACACTGTACAAGACAAGATGAACTGGTGACAAACAAAGGAAGCACAGAGACTAAATACAGAGGGAAAAGTGGAGGGGAAACAATCAGGCACAGGTGCAACACATTGAGGGAGGCAGGTAATCAGGGATGACTCACAGGGGAAGGCGGAGACCTAAAAGACAAGACAGGAGGTGAGACATAAGGATAACTGAAAACATGATTTATCAAGACATGACACAGTCACTTAATATGGTGTTCACTGTTGTTTACTGTTTTAGAATCCTATACTTTGCTTAATTTGCATATTTGCATATTTTATCTTGTTTATTTTCATACTTAGTTAGTTAGTTCTATTCTATTTTATACTGTGACACTGGGCTGCTCCGGGACCAGGGAAACTAATTTCGTTCCATCCCATGTTTAACGTGTTGAAATGACAAATAAAACTCCTTGAATCCTTGAGGTGTGAATGGGAGTGCAAATGGTTGATTGTCTCTACGGGCCCTGGGATAAGCTGGTGACTTATCCAAGGTGTACCCTGCCTCTTACCCAAAGTCAGCTGGGATAGGCTCCAACCCCACTGTGACCCTGATGAGGATAAGTAGTTACAGATAATGGATGGATGGATGTTGGTTGCATACAACTATATGATATTGCATTGCTATGCTAGATGCTTCAGGTGACCTACGAAACATAGTCCAGTAAATGAGCTGTACTTATATTGAGCCTCTGAGTCTTCTGACCACTCAAGGTGTTTTTTACACTACATACCATAACTGCCAACTGCTCAACAGAAGGGAGCTAACCACATTCACACACATTCACAAACCAATTGCACAGCCTTCAGGAGCAGTTTGGGGTTCAGTATCTTGCCCAAGGACACATCATGTGTCACACATGTTGACTGGAGGAGCCTGGGATCAATTCACAATAGAGAAAAAAGGCTGTTATTCTGGGGGTTAGGATTCTTACCCCCAAATTCCACCGGGCACCACAGCGATACACAGCCGTTCTAGTCAATGTTTCAATTCCCACCAGCTCCACTGCAGCCCAGTTCAGAAGCATCCCTTACTCCGCTCAGCTCCTGTTCTGTTTTTAAATTAATGGCCCTACTTGAAGATTTTGGCAAAATATCAGACTACAAGGCAGGCCAGATACCCGTTGACTCAAATAGTCCAAAAAAATTCAAGTATCTTGGGGTGTAAGTTATACACAGTAATAAAGATTTATATTTAGCCAATTATCAGCTTCTGTTATCTAATCTGAAGCAAGATATTGAGTGGTGGGACCCCCTGCCTGTCTCCCTGGGGGGCAGAATCAATACTATAAAAATGGATGTGCTGCATACATTTTTATATGTTTTCCAATGTCTCCCAGTGTTTTTCACCGGTTGGCAATTTGTCAACTTTAATATACATTGCGAAAGACATTAACGTTATTTCAATAGGCAACTCACACAGTTATTTATCATTTCTAGCCTATCATTTCTAAAAGTTGCTGAATGTAAAGGCTTTTAAAAATTTTGTTAAATCTTAGACCAAACCACACAAGAAAAATACCTGACCAGACCAACAAGAACAGAACAGTTTGTACGTGATCATAACGTGTATATTCCTCTTCAGCTGTACAGAAGACTTGTCAGCTGTTCTTCCTGTGGTTCCATTAACAATATGCATCCAAAACAGACAGTTCAAAACCAGGATACAATAAAACTAAACACAAAATAGATCCACTTTACAAATAATGTCATCAACTTACTGAAATCAGTATCAGTGAGACCCCTGGGCCTGTTTGCCAGCCACAAGAATATCATACCAGGGTGTGATGGGAGACAGTGAGACACGCAGGGTATTATTCACGTTCAGTCTGCTTCTAAGTCTGGTCTTAGTGGTGGTCATGGCAGAAAAACCGCCCTCACACAGATATGATGTTGGGAACGGGAGCAGCGTCTTCAGAGCGAGCATGCTGATCTTGTTGTATTCTCCCGATGCTTTGATCCAGAAGGATGACAGTGATGTTGAATCAAAGAGTGTTTTCAGTCCTCCGTCATTTCTGAGCTCAATCAGCTGGTTGTCTTGTTTTGATGGGAGCCGACCATCGTCATCTCGACCATCGTCATTTTGAAATGGATCGCGCATCCATCCTTTGCTATTCCGCGGGTCCTTTGAAGATGGGAAATAGCGCTCAAATGCATCAGACAGTGATGTCAGGTGGCTGTGTATTAACTCGCCCAGTTCCGCCGGCTCTTCTGAAAAGCTGGACAAGTTGCTGAACATGTCAAAAACACCCCGGTAGACGCGCCGTGCCCAGTTCGCCAGTTTAGCTTTGAATCCAGCAATTTTGTCTGCCAGCCCGAATGTATCAGCCATCCTCCCCTGCATCGTCAGATTTAATTCATTCAAAGACATCAACATGTCGCTCAGATATGCAAGTTTTGAGAGCCAGCTTTTGTCACTAAAGTGTTCTGCTAATGGTGACTGTCAGAGAGGAATTTCTGTTATTGCTCCTTTAACTGGAACACTCTGGTTAACGCTTTTCCTTTTGACAGCCACCTAACTTCTGTATGTAGAAGGCGGCGCTTGTAATCAGCATCCATGTCCTTGCACAATAATTCAAACAGCCGCGAATTCAGGGCATGGGCTTTGATGTGGTTAATGACCTGTATTGTGTTGTTCAGTACTGCATGGAGTTCAGGGGACATTTTCTTGCTTGCCAGCATCTTGCGGTGAATCATGCAGTGAGTTGCCTCACATTCCGGCGCCACTTCTTTCAGTTTGGCGGTAAACCCGACAACCGGCCCGTCATCGCAGCAGCCCTGTCAGTACAGACCCCAACACAAAACGACCAGTCCAGTCTGTCTGCAGCGTATTCCTTCAATACTCTGAATATTTCTGAGCCGGTGGTTGAGCTCGGAAGTGAAAGACAACAGAGTAAATCTTCATGCACCTCATCCTGATGCACATATCGGACGGACACCAACATTATTGCCTTATTTTCTACATCAGTGGATTCATCCACTTGTGTTGCGTACCACGGAGGTGCTTTTATTCTGTCCAGCAATTGTCCCTCAATATCCCCGGTAATATCATCAATTCTCCTGCCAACAGTATTGTTAGAGAGTGGAACCTTTCCTCCCCTTTTCGGTAGCATTTTGCACTTGTTCATCACTATTTCTTTTACTCGAACAACCTGTGAGGAAACGGCTCATGGAGGTTTGCTGAGGTCCACTCATCTCTGCATCGGCCGTTAATGCTGCACCGTCCTAGGTTACGGCACCTGTGCATTGCTAATTAGTCCGGGCGGGTACCAGTGTCAGGAACTTATGATCCACAAAGCCGTCACAGGGGCGCTCATAGACACCTGCGGCTCATCATTATGGTTCATAATAATAAAAAAAAAATTATGAGCCATGTCATGGCCCGGTATGAACAGCTGGACCGGGGGTTGGGAACCACTGCACTAAGTTATCATTCACACAACCTCTTGGGGACCTGTCACTTACCGGGCCAATTGCAAATAATCACCTGTTTATCCCATCATTGATGGATAAGACTTTCGATACTTGGTGCTGGCCAGCTTTTTTGTGTCCTCCACCATATCTTTCAGATGTCACTAGACCGTAATCACATTCTTGCAATCTGGAAATCCTCGACTGCGATACCTATACGTAAGAATACCAATCCTGTGCAACTTAATGTAAATGTAAATGTACTATATTTATATAGCCATTTACAACAGCCCTTTCGGTGTACCAAAGTGCTTTACAGCAGATAAATAAAAAGAAAAATAAGTAAAAACAAACAAATTAAAGGAACAATGAAAACAGTAAAATACAACAAAATCAAAATAAGATAAGATAAAAGTGTCATCGTATTACTGGGTATAAAAAGCCACCCTAAATAGGTGAGTTTTTAGCCTGGATTTAAAAAGGCCCAAGTCAGAAACAAGACGCAACTCGATGGGGAGCTTATTCCAGAGCCTGGGGGCGGCAACGGAAAAGGCTCTGTGTTTATATTTTGACTGGGGCACTTCCAGCAGAAGTTGATTTGTAGACCTCAGAGCTCTACCAGGATTTCGGACAGTTAAAAGCTCTGATAAATACGATGGGGTGAGGCCGTTAAGAGCTTTAAAAACAAACATTAAAAGTTTAAAATTGATTCTATAAAGGACAGGAAGCCAATAAAGGGAGTTAACAACAGGAGTGATATGCACACGTCTGTTGGTGTTGGTCAAAAGACGGGCAGCAGCGTTTTGCACGAGTTGAAGGCGACTGAGAGAAGACTGGGAGAGGCCAACATAAAGTGCATTACAGTAGTCTAGCCTTGAACTTATTAAGGCATGGATGACTTTCTCAAGGTCGTGACGGCCTAAAAATGTTTTAACTTTGGCCAGGAGACGCAACTTGAAAAAACTGGTCCTGACAACATTGTTGATTTGTTTGTCAAACCTCAGATGACTGTCAAAGGTCACTCCCAGATTTCTGACGGTTGAACTCAGCTTAGAAGACAGGGTGCCAAAGCCAGCCGTCACAGTATCCCCAAACACAATACATTCAGTTTTGTCATCGTTTAAATGAAGAGATTTTTGGGCCAACCACTGCTTAATATCAGTAATACAGTCAAACAAACATTGTCCATTACTACTTGGCTTCACTGGCAGATAGATTTGTAAATCGTCAGCATAACAGTGAAAAGCAAGGTTGTGCCTGGCAATAATTGACCCAAGTGGTAACATGTACAATGAGAAGAGCATAGGGCCAAGAATAGATCCTTGTGGAACTCCACAGGAGAGAGGGGCAATGGAAGAGGACAGGTCACCAACCATAACGGAAAAGGTTCTACTGGATAAGTATGACATAAACCACTTCAATGCAGTGCCGTGAATGCCAACATAATTACTTAGACATGACAGGAGGACTACATGGTCCCCCGTGTCAAAGGCTGCTGTGAGGTCAAAAAGCACTAAGACAACAGGGCACTTGGCATCCACAGACAGAGCAATATCATTGTGCACCTTTAACAGTGCAGACTCGGTGCTGTGACGAGATCTAAACCCAGATTGGAACTTTTCAAGAACAGAGTTATCCTCAAGAAAGGACTGTAATTGTATAAAAACAACTTTTTCTAAAACCTGAGAAAGAAAAGGCAGATTGGAGACAGGTCTAAAATTTGATAACACTGAGGGGTCAAGAAGAGGCCTGACCACACTATGTTTAAAGGCAGCTGGGACAGTTCCTAATCTAAGGCAGGAGTTGATAAAAACCAGGAGACTGGGCCCCAAAGTAAAACCATTTTCAACAATTTGGCAGGGACAATATCCAATGGGCAATATCCAATTGTAGGTTTCAGAGATTTCACTATGTCACTACAGCAGAACGAGTTGGAGCAACAGGCAAATCCTTATTAGTACTTGTAATGACACTCACATTAATGTCCTTCCTGACAGAATCCACTTTGTCAACAAAATAATGAAGAAAATTCTCGCAAGTCGCTATTGATACATAAGTCACAGCAGAAGTGCATGGGTTAACAACAGCGTTAATTGTAGCAAATAACATCTTGGGACAATGACTGGAGCTAGAAATAATATTAGAGATATTAGAGATTAGAGATACTGACATTTCGCTTCACGTACGGCTCTCTGATAATCAGAGAGACAGTCCCTTAATATTTCCAGAGATACATGCAGTTTGTGCAACGTTGCCTGATAGCACGGGTGGTGTTGTTCAGCCAGGGGTCCGTTCTTGGCTTGGCAGATTTTTGCCTAAAAGGGGCAATAGAGTCCAGAATCCCGGTACAGGTAGAGTGGAAGGAGGAGAGAAAATCATCAGGACAGAGTGGGGAAGCCAAGCCGTTCAGGGGAAAGAACTGTGAGTCATTAAAGGCAGCAGTGAATTCATCGGCCGTGGAGGGAGAGATGATACGCCACTGACAGTATGGAGCATGAGGTTTACTGACTGGTTGGGGGGCTATCACTTCGAACACAATGGGGAGATGATCTGAGATTGCAGTCTCAGAAATCTCTTTAATGGAAACTGAGAGCCCAAATGAAATAACAAGGTCCAATGTGTGACCAAGATGGTGCGTTGGCTTATCAACGGATTGAATCAGATTAAAAGTTGCCAACAGACTTTTGAAGTCAGTAGCGAATTGATCAGATAGGCAAATCCCCACAATTCAGGATCTTGTTATATTTTGGGAGAATGTCAGCCAGAAATTCAGAGAACTCATGAATAAAGCCCTTATTATATTTCGGAGATAGACAACTGCACACAACACAGGACTTGCAAACTCCACAGCAAATAATTGTAGTTCAAACGAGGAGTATGTACCTGTGGGAAGAAGCCGACATTTAAAATTGGCATTAAACACAGCAGCAAGTCCCCCCCCTCGCCCGAACACTCACAGGGAGCTGAAGAAGGAACAGCTGGGTGGGAGGAGTTCAGAGAACACGCTGTTTCACCTGGTCTCAGCCGGGTTACAGTCAACAGAAGGAGATCCAAAGAATACGAAGTAAAAAACGACAACGTCATTTAGGATAAAAGTCTCATTTGCAACGGATCTGGCATTGATAGGAGCCATGCAAACCAAACGCCCGTCTGTCTGTTGGGGGGCCCGGTTAACCGGACGGAGATTCTCCAGCTCGTGGCCCCATCTACAGATCCTCACGGGACGGCGGCAGGGAGGCGGGTACCTGGCCTCTGGCACGGCAGGCAGCAGCCATCGGTAGGAGTAGTCCACAGAGCCTCGGATGTCGTATCCGGCGTAATCACTGGAGAGACAGTGGATGGTGAGCATTGTACGTGGAGGACGAGGCCAGGCGAGCTTTCAGCCGGCATATCACTCCACCTCTCTTTCCTCATCTTCTGCGATGGCTGTTACGTGGGAACCGGCCAGAAAGACGCCATAGGTGAGAGGGTTTGGACGCCAGAACAGGTGCTGGTGGCTTTGTCTGATCGTTAAAGTCCTGGATCGGTAATTTATCCACCGAATCGCGGATTTTTAGGGGATCAGGCGATCATACACCAGTAGTGATGACACTTTATGCGATAAAAGCGATAAAAACAGGACAATAGACAAAAAAGGTAGCAGAGGTAGATGGCGAGCCACACACATCGGCGCCATCTTTCCAAACAGCTCCAACCATCCTTCCTTAATGATTTCAGACCAGTGGCACTTATCATTAATAATGAAAATTCTTGAGAAGATTGTCAAAAATGTTACATTGTTAATATACATAAACACTTAGAAAAGACACAAACCCATGCCAGGCTTCTGTTTGCTTATCTTTTAAACAGCAGTTACTATGATGCAGCCCCATCTTTTAGTTATAGGGTTGCTATGTGATTTTAATTTGTCTCATAAACTTCCACTATGGATTATGGATTTCTTGACTGCCAGAGAGCAGAGGGTTCAGGCTCACCACAAGGGTGTGTTTTTTCATCCTTACTCTTGTGCAGGAGTACTTGGAAAGCAGCTATTTGGTCACATTCTCTGATGACACTACACTGCTGTCCCTTCTCCAGGGCACTGAATCTGCCCATTGATTATGAGGCAGTGTCTGGAGATGTGTTCAAGATGGATAGCGGCAAGCCGGGTGGCCCAGAGTACACATAAAAAAATTATTGTCTGTATTAAATTTGCTCACAACCCACAGTGGCAGCAAGGTTTTGGAAAGAATCTGTGGATTTCATTAGCTACAGTACACACAGTACACATTAGCTCATCTATTGGACTTTATTGGCGTGAGGCAAGGTGGAAAACTGTTCTGTGGCAGATAGTATTTAGAGACGGTATTTAGAGATGATTGGATATAAAAATGACTTAATATACAGATAAATTGATACAATGATTAATTTTAAATAACCAATCCTAACACTAGTTGTGTTGCCTTTCAGGCATAAATTTGAATGAACTTTTATTTTGAAGGAGCTTTTATTTTGAAGGGCCATTTTCGAGCGGGCATGTTCCTGGTTCTCACGTTGTTTGGGTCAATTGATTGAAGAGGCTAGCTGAATGTGCACAGCTACATTTCTGTGTTCAACCGCATGTGTAAATGCCACAGAGGCAACGTCGTAAGTGAATAATTTCATAGTTACATTCATAAATTAATGTTAAAAAGTACTCTTTACATAAAAAATGCATTTGATTTGTTTGTGACTAAAAACGTTTTATTTACATTTATTTACATGAGAAAAGCATGTTACAGAGCTAAATGGTAATTCTGTATTTTGTCTTTGTTACAGTTTTCACTCTGACCTTGTACAATGAGAGAAAGAGCCACAGTAAAGAGCAACTAAAGCTTACTACGACTCACGTCCTCATAAATAAGGAAGAGTTTAGCTAGTTGTATAGCTGCAGTTGCTACACTGCAGTGAGGACAACATAGTGAAAAGACGTTAAAGGCTGGCGTTGTACATCGTGGTAAGATGGAAGCTAAACAGAGCGACAAGATTTCAGTGGCCAGTAGAAGAAGCTCACAGTCATCTACAGCCTCACTTAGCTCATTAATACGAGCACGAGCTAAGGCAGAGGCAGCTAGAACACGTCTTGTATTCGCTGATCAAGAAGCTAAAGCTAAAATAGAGAGGGCTGCTAAGGAGGCAGAGCACCAAAAAGAAAGGGCTGACAGAGAAGCCGCATATCTGCTGGAAAAGGCAAAGAAGGATGCTGAGCTAGAAGCGCTCACTATTCGAAGAGAGGCAGCAATGGCTGAAGCTGAAGCAGCCGTGTGGGAAGCAGCAGACGGTATGGAAAATTATATGCTGTTAGATGAAGTAGGCCCATCAGAAGAGGATAAAATGGGACGGATGGAAGAATACATTACATATCATTTCAACCCACACTCATATGAAGGCCATCCTTCTACCGACTCCGCAGCTCAAGCAGCCATTAAAGCTACCCAGTCAACAGGTCAGCCTGATGTGCATGTCCCACCAAGAGTTAAGATAGAAAACCAGGCTCCACATGGAGAATCTGACCAGCAGAGAGGCCCAAAAATGAGCCACACCAACTCAAACAGGTCAGCACAGCCCTTCTATTCCCAGAGTGCGCCGACAGCTTCCTACAGCGTAACCACGACTGAACACCTGGCGCAGTACTTGGCTCGGGGGACCTGGTGAGTTCAAGTTTATATCAGTTTGATGATCAGCCTGAACATTATCGTGCTTGGCAGTCGTCATACATCAGCGCCACTCAAGGGCTAGGGCTCACAGCTACTGAGGAATTGGACTTAATGACAAAATGGCTTGGTTAAGAATCCAGCAACCGCGTCAAACGTCTACGGTCAGTGTACATAACAAACTCAGTCATAGCACTCACGAAGGCCTGGGAACGCCTCCAGGAATGTTATGCAGCAACTGAAATAATCGAAAAAGCTCTTTTCGACCGACTTGACAATTTCTCTCAGCAAAAGAACAGATGAAGCTACAGGGACTAGCAGACTTGTTAATGGAAGTGCAGTGCGCCAAGGAGGATGGCTACCTCCCAGCCCTCTCCTACCTGGATACCGCACGTGGCATTGAACCCATAGTGGCAAAACTGCCCTATGGGCTTCAAGAAAAGTGGGTTTCAGCTGGTTCAAAATACAAGGAAGAAAACAGAGGCAGATTTCCACCATTCGAGTTCTTCAGCAAGTTTGTGTGCAACGAAGCTCGTAAAAGGAACGACCCTAGCTTTGCCATTCCAAGTACTAGCGGCCAATATCGGTCCACAAGACAGACGTCGCCCCAACAAGCCCAAATATAAACAAAGGTGCCAGCGACCCGAACAAAAGCTGTCCGATACATGGAAAGCCACATCCTCTCAAACACTGCAAAGCCTTCAGAGCCAAGAAGCTGGAGGAAAGAAAGGCCTTTCTCAAAGAAAAAGGAATCTGCTTTAAGTGTTGTAGCTCAACTACTCACCTTGCTAAGGACTGTCCAAATGCAGGTAAGTGTTTAGAGTGTGATAGCAACTATCACAACTCTGCCATGCACCCTGGACCTGCACCTCAGGTCAAGGCCCCCTCAACTCCACCACACAACGGCAGGGAGGAGGAAGAGAGCAGCACCATTAAAGCTGTCATTAACTCAAACTGTACCAAGGTCTGTGGCACAGGAAACGTTGGCTGGTCATGTTCAAGATTTGCCTTGTCAAGCTATATCCTAAAGGTCAACCAGATAAAGCTATCAAAGCCTATGTCATCCTAGATGACCAAAGCAACTGGTCGCTAGCAAGGTCCAGTCTTTTCGAGCTGTTTAACATCAAGTGCAAACCATACTCTTACTATCTGAAGACATGCTCTGGTGTGGTAGAAACATCTGGGTGCAGGGCTGAAGACATTGTTGTTCCACTAGATGGAAAGGCCACGATCCCTCTCCCACCACTTATTGAGTGCAACAACATACTCGACAACCGCTCTGAAATCCCAACCCCAAATGCAGCTCGTCATCATCCACATCTTGTCAAGGTAGCAGAGCACATCCCAGAGGTACACCCTACTGCTGAGATCCTCCTGTTGCTTGGTAGAGACATAATAAAAGTGCACAAAGTTCTGGAACAAGTCAATGGCCCCCCCAATGCCCCCTTTGCCCAACGCTTAGACCTAGGATGGGTGCTGGTTGGAGAAGTCTGCTTGGGAATGCACATAAGCCAACAGTCAAAACCTTCAAGACAACTGTGCTTGACAACGGCCGGCCCTCCCTACTCGAACCCTGTACTTCTTGCACTTCTTAAACTTCTTGCACATCAAAGAAAAGGTTCACCAAGACGAAGAGATGAGAGACAGGATTTCAGAGACTAGAAAGTCCATAGAAGAAACATTGGGGAAAACTGTTTTCAGTCACACTGAACATGACAACAAGCTGGCATCTTCCATCGAAGATGGCATCTTTCTGAAACTAATGGACAAAGAAGTCTACAGAAATGAATCAAATAGCTGGGTGGCTCCACTCCCATTTAAGCAACCTAGACAACGCTTGCCTAACAACCGAGAACAAGCAGTCAGACGCTTTGCATCACTCCAACATAGCTTGAATAAGAAGCCCGAGATGCAACAACAATACGTGGCTTTCATGGGGAAAATATTGGAGAATGACCACGCAGAGATTGCTCCAGTACTAGAAAAAGATGAAGAATGTTGGTACCTGCCAACATTTGGAGTGTACCACCCTCAAAAACCAGGCCAAATAAGGGTGGTCTTTGACTCGAGTGCCAAACACTTGGGCGTTTCCCTGAATGATGTACTGCTTACAGGCCCTGACCTCAACAATTCTCTTCTCGGAGTCCTGATGCGGTTTCGTAAGGAAAAGGTCGCCGTCTTGGCAGACATACAGCAGATGTTTCACTGCTTTTTGGTGCGAGAGGACCACAGAAATTATCTGAGATTCCTGTGGTACAAGGACAACGATGTGACAAAGGAAATCATAGACTACAGAATGAAAGTTCATGTTTTTGGCAACAGCCCTTGCCCAGCTGTAGCCATCTACGGACTCAGAAGAGCAATCAGAGAGAGTGCACAAGAACATGGGACTGACACAGCTTTCCAACTTTGTGGAGCACCACTTCTATGTGGACGACGGCCTTTGTTCTGTGTCGACAAATGCTGAAGCCATCAACCTGTTAAACAGAACGCAGATGTCACTGGCTGAATCAAATCTCAGGCTTCACAAGTTTGCCTCCAATAGCCAGACAGTCCTGGAAGCCTTTCCATCTGAAGACTGTGCTGCAGTTGCAAAGGATGTGGACTTAAGTGGAGAGGCTGCACCCACTCAACGCAATCTGGGTCTCCTGTGGGAGATAACAAGTGACACATTCACTTTCTCTGTAGCAAACGCCATCAAGCCATTCACTTGTCATGGAGTCCTCTCCATGGTGAACAGTGTTTTTGACCCCTTAGGTTTTCTGGCCCCAGTCACAATCCAAGGAAGGCTCCTCCTCCGGGAGCTCATCGCTGAGCTGTCCGAGTGGGACATACCGCTACCTGAAGATAAATTCAGTAAATGGAAAACTTGGCAAGACTCACTTCAGGAGCTGAGACACCTTCACATACCATGGACATACACAGCAGCTTCACTAGACAAGGCAGTGCATAAGGAACTCTGTGTGTTTTCTGATGCATCTATCAAAGCCATCGGTGCTGTGGCGTATTTGAAGGCCGTGCAAGTAGATGGACAAACTCACATTGGGTTTGTCATGGCCAAGTCAAAACTTGCACCTCAGTCTGAACCAACTATTCCAAGGCTCGAACTGTGCGGCAGTCTTAGCAGTGGAAATGGCGGACTTAATCCATGATGAATTGGACTTGAAGCTGGATTCCACAAAGTTCTACACCGACAGCAAAGTGGTCCTTGGCTACATCTATAATGAATCCAGATGATTCTATGTCTACGTCCATAATAGAGTTCAGTGCATTTGCCAAACCACAAAACCCGAGCAATGGCACTATGTGTGCACAGAGGATAATCCAGCAGACCATGCATCAAGGTCTATTCCAGCCTCACTCCTGGCACAGACTACATGGTTAAAAGGCCCCAACTTCCTATTCAACTCTCCCTGTGAACCAGATTCGGTTCAGTCCTTCGACCTGGTCAAACCAGAATGGGATGTGGATATCCGCCCACAAGTGAGGAGCTATGCCACAAAGCTGCAAGAGAAAATCCTCAGCCCAGAATGCTTTCTAAGGTTCTCCAGCTTCAACTCCCTTGTCCGAGCTATAGCACTTCTAATTCACATTGTGAGGTCCTTTAAGCTCTCCAAAAGCATGAACAAGTGTAAGGGGTGGCACAGGTGTGATCTGTCTCGAACTCCAGATGAACTATCCCTAGCGAAGGAAGTCATCATCGCAGCTGTTCAGAGAAGAGCATTCTCTAAGGAATTTGAAGCTTTGATCACGAATAAGCCAGTCCCTCTAAACAGCACACTTCATCAGCTCAGTCCAACCTTGCAGAACAATCTCATTTGTGTTGGAGGTCGATTAAAGAACACTAACCTGGATACTGGAGAGAAGAACCCCATAATCCTCCCAAAGGATAACCACATTTCCTTGTTGCTTGTCAGACACCATCATGCTCAGGTCAAACATCAAGGCCGCCACCTGACAGAAGGAGCTGTCAGGGCAGCAGATCTATGGCTCTTGGGAGGAAAAAGGCTCATCAATTCAGTCTTACACAAATGTATAACTTGTCGCAAACTCAGAGGCAAAATGCAAGAGCAGCGCATGGCAAATTTGCCTCCAGAACGCCTCCAAACCTGCCCTCCATTTACATATGTGGGTTGGCTATGATGTTCTGCTGTATGAGCTCCAGAGCCGTTCACATCAAGGTCATTGAGTCAATGGACACTTCAAGCTGTATTAACGCCTTGAGGCATTTCTTTGCTATAAGAGGACCTGCCAAACAACTACTATCTGACTGTGGCACAAACTTCATAGGGGCATGTAAGGAACTTGGGATGAGCAAAGACCAACCAGACGCCACGGTGCAGAGGTACCTAAACCAACAGGGGTGCACATGGGAATTCAACCCCCCCCACATGTCTCACACATGGGTGGTTCTTGGGAACGCCTGATTGGGGTGGCCCGAAGAATCTTGGACTCAATGCTTCTCGAACAGCACACTCGCCTAACCCATGAGGTTTTATGTACACTAAAGGCAGAAGTGACAGCTATTATAAATGCAAGGCCACTAATCCCAGTTTCAAGTGTTCCTGAGGATCCATTCATTTTGTCGCCATCAATGCTTCTGACCCAGAAAACTGGAGTCCCACCTCCACCCGGAGACTTTACAGATAAAGATCTCCTCACCAAGCAGTGGAGACAAGTACAGGCTCTTGCCAACAGATTCTGGAGTTGTTGGAGTCGAGAGTACTTGTCAACCTTGCAGTGCCGCAAGAAATGGACCAAATCTCAGCAAAACCTGCAAGTAGGAGATATTGTACTTCTCAAAGACAGTCAAGCTACCCGCAACAACTGGCCCATGGCTATGATCACAAAGACCTTCCCTGGAGAAGACGGAAGGGTGAGGAAGGTGGGACTGAGGACCACAAATCAGGGACATTCAAAAACTTTCTTCAGGCCAGTCTCAGAAGTTGTCTTACTTCTTACAGATGTAGCAACTCAAAAGTTCCCGTGTTTCCGTGACGGGTCCTTGACTGGTCCTTGACTGGTCCTTCACAGGTCCTTCGCAGGTCCGTGACAGGAATGTAATCCCCCGCGATGACATAGTCAGTGAGGCCCCGACTGGAAACGCCCTTAAGCAGCCTGGGTGAAAACCAGCTGCAATGCCTCATTTGTCCACGGGGAGGAGCAATGATTTTAATGTTCTGCTCTCACCATAGACTGTATATAGACACATCCGAACAGATGCAGAGCACAACCATGGATGTGGCTAGTGGTGCAACGGATCATTATTGATCCGCGATCCGTTCAGATTGTTCCCCACAGACAGGCACCAAGTGATCCGCGGATCGTTTGATGGAAAAAAATAAGTTGTGATGAGATAACACTGAGGCACTGCTGCAGCCACTCATATCTGCAGCTCTGACGCTGCAGCCCCGTAACGTCTGATGGACGGTATTTTTATTTTTTTTTTTTTTGTAACTTTTTTTAAGGGCCATATCTGTTTGATGCTTTCTGAAGCCTATGAAACACTCTCGATTTCTGAGTATTTATTCCTCAGACCGTCACAGCAGTTATAGTGATGGCTATATGAACAGCTGTTACAGACCGGTGTGTTCAGCTGTGCACTACATGCAGATCAGGAGCGAGCGAGGAGAGAGAGTGCGAGCGTGAGAGAAGAGACGCATCATTATGTAAAGACAGAATGAGATGTTGTTGATTTAGTGAACAGTGACATGTTAGATATAAACACCGCAAATACTCATCCTCCATTAGAATGACTATTGAATAATATCATAACTAGGCTATATTATGTGTTGTCAGTTTTGGACAAGAAGGGCCATTTGCTTTTTTTTTTTGTAATTTTTTTTTTTTTATTTAGGCCTACTATATTTTCATTTTTGTCCATCCCATAGGTTAAATCCTGCATAAATAAATTGAACCATAAATGAAACTCCATGCAGCAAGAAAGCATGAATTTCCATTTAAAGCAGAGGAATTACCTTTTGGAAGGCCAGGTGAGCCCGTACAAACACCTCATTAGCATTCTCATTGCTCAACCTTTTGTTTACACTTAGTGGGCTTTTTGGTCTCCCAGTGTCACACAGATCACAGGTTGCAGCTGGTTTGACTACTGCATACTTTACAGTAGCCTTGTGATTTGAGTGTGTTCATGAACAGGAGGATGACTCATTTACTATATTTTCATTTTTGTTCATCCCACAGGCGTAATTGTAACTCCATGAAGCAAGAACCTTTTTTTCAATATTTATGTATACTACTTTCGGACCTTTTTGGGATGTGGGGGTGCTGAGTGATGAGAGTCTCAGTGGGGGTTGAGAGGAGGGTGGTGAACTGGTGAGGGTGGTGAACTGGTGAGGGGGGGAGGAGTGGGCTGGTGGGGATCAGGTCAAGGCGGCAGGCTGAGGTGTGGAGGGGGAGGGGAGAATGAAACTCCATGCAGCAAAAACTTTTTTAAAATTTATATGCGGACCAATACACATTCAGCAAACACTCCTGTTCATGAACACACTCAAATCACAACGCTACTGTATAGTATACAGTAGTCAAACCAGCTGCAATCTGTGATCTGTGTGATACTGGGAGACCAAAAAGCCCACTAAGTGCAAACAAAAGGTTGAGCAATGAGAATGATAATGAGGTGTTTGTATGGGCTCACCTGGCCTAAAGCTGAATAACCTGCACAACTACAGAAGTCTTCCAAAAGCCTGTTAATCACCTGTAATTCTTCCTCTTTAAATGGAAATTCACAAAAAAAAAGTTCTTGCTGCATGGAGTTTCATTTATGGTTCAATTTATTTATGCAGGATTAGGCCTATGGGATGAACAAAAATGAAAATACAGTAAATGAAAAAAAAGAAAAACATAAATTACAAAAAAAAAAAAAAAAGCAAACGGCCCTTCTTGTCCAAAATTGACAACGCATAATGTAGCCTACGCCCGCAGAGACTGATGATTGTACTGGACTGGAAAGCAGCCGACAGATTTATTAGGCTATGTTATTATTCAATAGTCATAAAGGAGGGAGAGTATTTGTGGTGTCTATATCTAACATGTCACTGTTTACTAAATCAGCAACATCTAGGCTATCCTTACATAATTACTAATGCTTCCCTTCTCTCGCGCACTCTGTACTGTATAGTATATGTATATATGTATAGTATACGGTAGTCAAACCAGCTGCATTTTCCGCTCTGTGATTTGTGTGACACTGGGAGACCAAAAAGCCCAGTAAGTGCAAACAAAAGGTTGAGCAATGAGAATGCTAATGAGGTGTGTAAGCTACGTCATCTCCAGGTAGAACAACTGTAAAAAGATTCTGTGAGAATAGTGCCATCTTCAGGTCATACCCTGTAATTAAACAAATATGTGGAGTTACAGTAAAAAATAGACACGCCCAGGAGAAGGAGGGGGGTCATTCCAGCGCTGGAATTTGGCAGGCAGTTGGCTGGAAGTCGGCTGGAAGATGGCTGCCATTCGGCTGGCTTTCGGTTTGGATGGGAACTTTTGAGTTGCTACTACTGTACTAAAGACTGAGAGACTCACTTAGTTCATGAGGGTCAATTAATGACCTCACAGAGGCCAGGCGGGGAGTGTGTTGCCTTTCAGGTATAAATTTCAATGAACTTTTATTTTGAAGGAGCTTTTATTTTGAAGGGCCATTTTCGAGTGGGGATGTTCCTGGTCCTCACGTTGTATTGGTCAATTGATTGAAGAGGCTAGCTGAATGTGCACAGCTAAAAATGTTTTATTTACATTTATTTACATGAGAAAAGCATGTTACAGAGCTAAACGGTAATTTTGTATTTTGTCTTTGTTACAGTTTTCACTCTGACCTTGTACAATGAGAGAAAGAGCCACAGTAAAGAGCAACTAAAGCTTACTACGACTCACGTCCTCATTAATAAGGAAGAGTTTAGCTAGTTGTATAGCTGCAGTTGCTACACTGCAGTGAGGACAACATACTAGTGTTCACATTTCTCAGTGAGATAATGTCTCCATTCAATCTCCAGTAGTGACTTGATGTGAGGATGTGAGGATGTGGAGGAGACTGTGGACCTACCCATCTCCAAGAACTCATTGAACAGACTGAAGGCATCAGTGTTGGCCAGGTGGTAGTTATGCAGCCAGTCCCGAAGTTTGCAGATGTCACATGGCTCAACACATCCCTGTTCATCACGGCAGGCCTTCCTGTAACAGTGACCACACTTCCTCTGCAGCTTTTTCGCAGTGTTCCTGCTCAGACAGCTCTTCAACCAGCTGTAAGACACATCATCTATATATGAATGCAGAAACTAAAATGTTTGCATGATGTTGAGATGTTGAATCAACACACATTACACTTACGGCACAGTGAACTCAAAGATATTGTTGAGAGTCTGTTTAAGCAGCATAATAACAGCCATCTGGATGAAGAGGTCTGTCAAACAACCACTAGGGTGGCACTACAAGACACACATAAAACATCTAAGAGTTAGTACTGTCGAACAAACATGCTGTGTGATTGACTAAAATACAAAGGATTGCCTCACCTCTTCCAGTCTCCATCCGGCAATGCGTACATAGTCTCCTGGATGGCCATTTATCCTGTAACACGAAGTGGCCTATTTAATACATGTTTGCCAGCATGAAAAATAACCACAACACAATGGTTGGTTCTCATGGATTGTGACGGCTGCTGTGGTCCTGCACGACGTCCACTACATATATCATTACTGTCATTATTGTTACCATATCGCCATTACGGTTTATAGTTAGTTTATCGGTAATTAATGACTTGCTGCTGCTGTGCATCATCTGTGTCTCTCTCACTCTATCACAGGTTCCACTGCTACTGTAATAATGTTATCAATCATTGTAATTTATTATCATTTTATCATTCATTGTAATTGGACAATATGTTTGTGGACAGAGGGTGTCACTCCCTGTACAGATTGTAAAGCCCTCACAGGCAAAATGTGCTGAATGATTGTTGATTACAAATGGTTATTGCCTATTATAGTTCTATGTCATGGAATCTGCTGGAGATGCCAAATAATACATACTGATACTAATATTAAATGTAAGCAGCTACTGAAAAATAAAAAATAAAAACTTTTGCCTTCTTCTATGTTGTTCCGTATAGTCGTAAGTGTGATATCATAATCACAATCACAGTTGTCTCTGTGTCCTATCCAGAGTATCTCCAGATAATGTAAAATATTACACGTAATATTACACATGTATCTCAGTAGTATAGGCCTTCCTGTTATATCAGCTAGTTTATTGCAGATAAACTCAGGTTAAATAGAGCGATTGATTACAATTTAATTTCTGAGTTTAACTGCTCTACAAATGGAAGTAAAACGGCTGAGTTTTGACTAACTAATTACAAAATAAATGTAAAGACTTAGAATCTAGATCCAGAAGGAACAATATTAGAATAGTGGAGGTGCCAGAAGGTCCCCCATAGTTGCTTCCCATCCTCAGTTGCAGACCGTAGCATTCAACTTAGAAGATGCCCTGATAAAAGACAAGTCCAACAGATCATTACAACCAGTGCCAAAGCCATCATTACTGTGCCAATACACTGTGTCTTGCTAGCAAAAAAGTACAGGATTAAAGTGAAGGGTATGATAGTCTCAGTCTACCATGACTACACTGCATGGGTGACCAAGTACCAGGCTTTCAGCAGGGTCAGACAGATTAGAGGACTAGAAGGAGTCTGGTTCTGCATCACCCATCCAGCCCAACTTCACATCACCTGGTCTCACCAGAACCCCTACAAATAACCTACCAGCACTGTGTGGATTGTGTTTTTTTGACTTTTCAAGTGCTCTCAACACAATACGGCCATAACTGCTAAGGGGTGAAGCTAGAAGAGCTGGGGTTGACCACCACCTGGCTGCATGGTCAAGTACCTCAACAAGATACCACTGTTTGTGAGGTTTCATGATTGCATGTTTGATGTGGTGATTTGCAGCACGGGGGCCCCAAAGGGTACGGCCCCCCACCTTTGCTCTTCCAGACGTAAATGAGCAGGAGTACAGGGGGTCATCACAGACTTTATCAACTGGTGTGATTTCAACCGCCTACAGTGGTAGCAACTCAAAAGTTCCACTTCAAGCCGAAAGCCAGCAGAATGGCAGCCGTCTTCCTGTCGACGTCCAGCCAACTGCCTGCCAAGTTCCAGCAGCTGGAGTGACCCCCCTCCTTCTCCTGGGCATGCCTATTTTTTACTGTAACTCCACCTATTCATTGAATTACAGGGTTGACCAGAAGATGGTGCTTCTCTCACAGAATCTTTTTACAGTTGTTCTACCTGGAAATAACGTAGTTTACACACCTGATTAGCATTCTCATTGCTCAACCTTTTGTTTGCACTTACTGGGCTTTTTGGTCTCCCAGTATCACACAAATCACAGAGCTGAAAATGGCTGGTTTGACTACCATGTACTATACAGTAGCCTTGTGATTTGAGTGTGTTCATGAACAGGAGGATGACTCATTTACTGTATTTTAATAAATGAAAGACTTAGACTTAGTCCCCAGAAGACTGACCCTGAGTCACAGCGCCATCGCTACTGTTGCTAAATGACAACGACAAGCAAACAAAAAAAAAAAATTGGATATATATATTTATTATTATACTATTTTGATTGTTTGATTTGCTTGCCTTTGCTGAGTGTGTATTGGTCTACATGTACATTTTAAAAGAGAAGTTGTTATGGCATGGAGTTTCATTTATGATTCAAACAAAAATGGTGTACGAGGAGAGGGACGATGCTACACTAGCGAATTTCGTGCATTATTGAGTGTGCCTGAAAACGCATACTATATGTTCTCCACCGTGCTTGTTCTTATTGAGTGTGCCTGAAAGCACACATTATATCTTATCCACCGCACTTATTCTTATTGAGTGTGCCTGAAAGAGCACACTTTTTACTATCCACCTGGCTTATTCTTATTATTATTATTATTGAGTGTGCCTGAAAGCGCACACTATATGCTGCTGATGTCTACTATATATAGCATCAGTCATTATTGCTACCATATTTCTACTACAGTTTATAGTTAGTTAATAATTTACTGCTGCTGTGCATCTGTGTCCTTCTAACTCTATCACAGGTTCCACTGCTACTGTAATCATTCTATCATTTATTGTAATTCATTGTCATTCTATCATTCATTGTATTTGTACAATATGTTTGTGTTGGTTTGTTCTATACAGGTGACATCCATTGCACGTCTGTCCGTCCCGGGAGAGGGATCCCTCCTCTGTGGCTCTTCCTGAAGTTTCTTCCACATTTTTTCCCTGTTAAAAGGGTTTTTTTGTGGGCAAGTTTTTCCTCACTCGAACCGAGGGTCTAAGGACAGAGGGTGTCACTCCCTGTACAGATTGTAAAGCCCTCTGTGTTTTGTGACTTTGCGCTATATAAATAAAATTTGATTTGATTTGATGTTATCCACCGGGCTTATTAGGGCCCGAGCACGCGGTGCGAGGCCCTATTGAATTTCGAATGTTTCTTTTTTTTTTTTTTTTTATTATTATTATTATTATTCTTTTTTTCTTTCTTATTCTTAGTCAAAGTAAATCGCATTTTAGACGGCCTAAATGTACTCGAAAACTCACGAAAATTTGCCTACCCCCCCAAAGTCAGGCGTAAAATTATGTATTTTAGGGGTCTCGCGCATGGGCATACAAAAATGGCTCTACAGCGCCACCTAGGTTTATATTTTCGGAGGAGCCCCTCGACACGGTTTGATCCACGTGTACGAAATTTGGAGGGACAATGTAACATACCGAGACACACAAAAAAGTCTCTTGGTGACCTGGGCTACAGCGAAGCGTACGGCGTCCATTTTGTGTCAAAGTTGGCGTTTTCGTGTTTTTGGGGTCATTTCCAGGGGTCGTATTTGAACTCCTCCTCCTAGGGCTTTCATTCTATCTGTTTGAAACTTGGCGTGTGTGTTCTTAAGGCCTCGACAATGAAAAGTTATCAAAATCGTGAGTTTTGGATTGACTGTGTGGGAGGGGCGGGGCCACGAATTTTGGCGTGTTTTCATGAAATTTCGACGTGCTATAACTTTGCGCAAAATACTCCAATCTTCCCCAAACCTCTGATATATAATGGCAGTCTGGCCTAGAACACATTTCCATGACAACATTTGGTGATTTTTACAGCACCACCTGTTGGCGACAGGAAGTGTCCATTTTATTTGACGATAGCTTTCTCCAAAGTTTTTGAGTATATCCACGTCAAACTAGGTGTGGATGTTGTCAAGGCCTTGGTTTTGACATTTGAGAAAGAATTTCAACTTTTCATCAGAGGGCGTGGCCGTGGCGGCCCGTCAAAGTCAACAGTGCCGATTTTTTCGATAAAATCTGGAACTCCATTGACTTTTTGGCTGATTTTCAGGCAAAAGTGGCTTTCATATACTTTCTCCGAGCTGTCTGAAACTTCTTGTGGTTATTAATACCAATGTTATACAAAAATCGGCTGCATAATTAATTAGGGGGCGGGGCAAAATCGCTCTATAGCGCCCCCTTGAACTTTTCTTTGAGGCAGCCCCACCACACTTTTGGACACAGAGTTATGAAACTTAGCCGACTTGTAGATCAAGGGAAGACCTACAAAAAAGTCTCTTGGAGTAATGGGCTAAAATCAACAGGAAGCGAGATATATAAGAATGAAAATCACCATTTTTTTTATGTTATCAATCCGCGCTTATTATTATTGAGTGTGCCTGAAAGAGCACACTCTTTAAAATCCACCGCGCTTATTATTATTATTGAGTGTGCCTGAAAGCGCACACTATATGTTATCCACCGCACCTATTATTATTGAGTGTGCCTGAAAGCGCACACTATATGTTATCCACCGCGCTCATTCTTATTGAGTGTGCCTGAAAGCGCACACTATATGTTATCCACTGCGCTTATTCTTATTGAGTGTGCCTGAAAGCGCACATTATATGTTATCCACCGCGCTTATTGAGTGTGCCTGAAAGCGCACATTATATGTTATCCAACGCGCTTATTATTATTATTATTATTATTATTATTCTTCCACCCTTTTTTTAGCTCACTAAAAATCCCAGAGTTTTTGTCGCACATACACAAAACGGGTGTCAAAACGACCGGCTCGGCCGGGGCTCGTAGGCAATGTTTTTTCAAAGAGTTTCGGCAAACGGTTTTGCCAGAAATCGCCAAAAACCACACCAAAAAATGAATGGGTGTGTATTGCGAGAATTTTCGAGAGCTAGAGTGAGTGATGTCATCGCTAGAGTGCAGACAGAGAGAAAACTTTGTCGAAAAATAAATTTGTAAACTGTGACTGCGTCCGCAAATGTCAAGCTACAGAAATCATTTATAGCTAGAAACGGAGGATAATTTGTCGTCTCACTCATATTCACTGTCATAAAGCTGTCAGATGTATAGTTTTGGCGGGAGACGCAAAGATGCGGCAGCAACACCCATCTCCTGCCCAATGTACTCCCATGACAAGGTGTCAGGCCGGACTCTGAGAACATGCGCTGACCAGCTGGCAGGGGTCTTCCTGGACATTTTCAACCTGTCCCTGCAGCTGTCCATGGTTCCTGAGTGCCTCAAGTCCTCCACCATCATACCGGTACCAAAGAAGACATCCCCCACCTGCCTGAATGATTACAGACCTGTTGCTCTGACCCCTGTGATCATGAAGTGCTTTGAGCGGATTCTTCTCAGGCACATCAGAGGCCTCATCCCCTCGGACCTGGACAACCTTCAGTTTGCCTACAGAGGGAATCGGTCTACAGAGGATGCGGTCTCCATCACCCTGCACACGGCCCTGACCCACCTGCAGCAGCCCATTACCTACGCCAGGATGCTGTTTGTAGACTTCAGCTCAGCTTTCAACACCGTCATCCCAGGCAAGCTGGCGCTGAAGCTACACGCGGTGGGTCTGCCTGCGTCACTGTGCCACTGGATCAGAGACTTTCTCACTAACAGGCCTCAGGTGGTGAGAATAGGGAACAAAACATCATCCCCTCTCGTCCTCAGCACGGGCACGCCACAGGGGTGTGTGCTCAGCCCAGCACTCTTCACCCTGTTCACCCATGACTGTGCTGCCATCCACCCCACCAACACAGTAGTGAAGTTCGCAGACGACACTACAGTAGTGGGTCTCATCTCAGAGAACAACGAGACCCACTACAGAGAGGAGATACACCAGCTCTCACAGTGGTGTTCAGCCAACAACCTGGTGCTGAACACAGGGAAGACCAAGGAGGTCATCGTGGACTTCAGGAGGTCCAGGAAGACTGATCACGCCCCCCTCCTCATGGACGGAGAAGTGGTGGAGCGTGTGGACAACATCAAGTTCCTGGGCATCCACATCACATCTGATCTCTCCTGGTCCCTGAACACCTGCCGCCTGGTGAAGAAGGCCCAACAAAGGCTCTTCTTCCTCAGGAAACTGAAACGGGCTGGACTCTCCTCTCGGTTGCTTGTCAACTTCTACAGGGCCACAATTGAAAGCATCCTCTGCCTCAGTGTGACCGTGTGGTATGGCAGCTGCACGGCACAGGAGAGGAAACAACTGGCACGGGTGGTTAAGACTGCACAGGGCATCGTGGGCTGCCCCCTCCCTGACTTGGACTCTGTATATGCAGGCCGAGTCAAGAAGAGGGCAAGAGCCATCGCCACGGACCCCAGCCACCCGGGCCACAGACTGTTTGTACCGCTTCCATCAGGAAAGCGGTTCAGGAACATCCGCACCACCACCAACAGACTGAGGGACAGCTTCTTTCCCAGAGCTGTCAAAGCTATCACCCCCTGCACTGCAGGACAATAGACAACAGACTATGAGCCACTGCACTTTGCCAGACTACTCAACCGCACCTTAGTGTGTGTATATATATATATATATATATATATATGTATATACAAACATATATACACACACACAGACATGTACATATTCCCTTCTTTTTCTATTGTATTTGTACACATTGTATTTATTTTATTCTATTGTTTTTATTGCATGCTAGTTGGTTTACTTTGTTTTGTTATTTTATTATCTTTTACACGGGGGTTGCACTGAAAATTTCATTGACATGCAAATGCTCAATGACAATAAAGTTGGCATGTACAAAAATGGCTCTACAGCGCCACCTAGGTTTATATTTTCGGAGGAGCCCCTCGACACGGGTTTTGATCCGTGTCTCTGAAGAATTTGGAGGAACAATGTAACATGCGAGACACACAAAAAGTCTCTTGGTGACCTGGGCTGCAGCAAGCGTGCAGCGTCCATTTTTATTGTCAAAGTTGGGCGTTTTAGTGTTTTTGGGGTCATTCCAGGAGTAAATATTTGAACTCCTCCTCCTAGAACTTTCATTCTATCTGTTTGGAAACTTGTGTGTGTTCTTGGGCCTCGACAGTAAAATTATCAAATAAATGAGTTTTGGATTGACTGTGTGGGAGCGGAGACCCGCAATTTTAGCGTGTTTTGTCATGAAATTTCAGCGTGCTATAACTGCAAAATACTCCAATCACACAAACCTCTACAGTATATATTGGCAGTCTGGCCTAGAACACATTTCCATGACAACGTTTGGTAGTTTTACAGCACCACCTGTTGGCGACAGGAAATGTCCATTTTGTTGGCGATAGCTTTCTCAAAGTTTTTGGTATATCCACCTCAAACTAGATGTGGATGTTGTCAGGCTTTTAGTTTGACATTGAAAGAATTTCAACTTTTCATCAGGGGCGTGGCGTGGCGGCCCGTCAAAGTCAGCAGTGCCGATTTTTGATGGAATCTGGAACTCCATTGACTTTGGCTGATTTCAGGCAAGTGGCTTTCATATACTCTCCGAGCTGTCTGAAACTTCTTGTGGTTATGTACAATGTTATACAAAATCGGCTGCATAATTAATTAGGGGCAGGGCAAAATCGCTCTATAAGCGCCCCCTTGAACTTTTCTTTAGGCAGCCCCACCACACTTTGGACACAGAGTTATGAAACTTAGCCCGACTTGTAGATCAAGGAAGATTTACAAAAGTCTCTTGGAGTAATGGGCTAAAATCAGCAGGCGAGATATATAAGAATGAAAATCACACCATTTTTTTATATTATTTATCCAATCGCTTGTGTGAGTGTGCCTGAAAGAGCACACTCTTTAAAATCACGCTTATTATTATTGTGGTGTGCCGCAAAGAAGGCGCACACTATATATTATCCGCACCTATTATTGTGGGGTGTACTGGCTTTCCTATGTGTCTCTCACGCGCTCATTCTTGTTAAGTGTGCCTGAAAGCGCACACTATATATTTATCCCATAAGCTTATTCTTATTGAGTGTGCCTGGCGCACATTATATATTATCCACAGCGCTTATTGAGTGTGCCTGGCGCACATTATATATTATCCAGCGGCGCTTATTATTATTATTATTGTGTATTATTATTCTTCACACTTTTTTAGCTCACTAAAAATCCCAGGATTTTTATCGCACATACAAGCGGGTGTCAAAGCGACCGGCTCGGCAGGCTGCGTAGGCAATGTTTTTCAAAGAGTTCGGCCAAGCGGTTTGCCGTCATCAAAAACCACACCAAAAAATGAATGGGTGTGTATTAGAATTACCAGGAAACTAGAGTAGTGATGTCATACGTAGAGTGCAGACAGAGAAAACTTTGTCGAAAATAAATTTATAAACTGTGACTAAGTCACCAAATGTCAAGCTACAAATCATTTATAGCTAGAAGCGGAGGATAATTTGTCGTCTCACTCATATTCACTCTCCTTAAAGCATCAGATGTATAGTTTGTGGGAGGCATGAATGCGGCAACAACACCCATCTCCTGTAATGTACTCCCATGACGAGTCTCAGGCCGGACTCTGAGAACATCGCTGACCAGCTGAGGTCTTCTGGACATTTCAACCTGTCCCTGCAGCTGTCCATGGTTCCTGAGTGCCTCAAGTCCTCCTGCATCATGTACGGTACCAAAGAAGACATCCCCACCTGCCTGAATGATTACAGACCTGTTGCTCGACCCCTGTGATCATGAAGTGCTTTGAGCGGATTCTTCTCAGGGCATCAGAGGCCTCATCCCTCGGACCTGGACAACCTTCAGTTTGCCTACAGAGGAATCGGTCTACAGAGGATGCGGTCTCCATCACCTGCACGGCCCTGACCCACCTGCAACGCTGACCAATACCTCGCCAGGATGCTGTTTGTAGACTTCAGCTCAGCTTTCAACACCGCGTCATCCCAGGCAAGCTAGCGCTGAAGCTGTGATAGATCTGCCACCTGCGTCACTGTGCCACTGGATCAGAACTTTCTCACTAACAGCCTCAGGTGGTGAGAATATAGGGGGCAAACATCCATCCTCGTCCTCCTTGCCGGGCACGCCACAGGGTGTGCTCAGCCCAGCACTCTTCACCCTGTTCACCCATGGCTGTGCCTGTCACCCACCAACACAGTAGTAGAGTTCGCAGACGACACTGCAGTAGTGGGTCTCATCTCAGAGAACAACGAGACCCACTGCAGAGAGGAGATGCACCAGCTCACAGTGGTGTTCAGCCAGCAACTGGTACTGAACACAGGGAAGATCAAGGAGGTCATAAATTGGACTTCAGAGTCCAGGAGGGCTGATCCGCCCCCTCCTCATGGACGGAGTGGTGGGCGTGTGGACAACATCAAGTTCCTGGGCATCCACATCATCCCCAGTCTCTCCTGGTCCCTGAACACCTGCCGCCTGGTGAAGAAAGGCCAACAAGAGCTCTTCTTCCTCAGGAAGCTGAAGCAGGCTGGACTCTCTCCTCTCTCGGTGCTTATCCTTCTGGGGCCACAATTGAAAGCATCCTCTGCCTCAGTGACCGTGTGGTATGGCAGCTGCGGCACAGGAGAGGAAACAGCATGCAGGTGGTTAAGACTGCTGCAGGGCATCGTGGGCTGCCCCTCCCACAACTTGGACTCTGTATATGGGGCAGTCAAGGAAGAACAAACCATCGCCCACGGACCCCAGCCACCGGACACAGACTGTTTATGCCTTCCATCAGGAGGAAAGCGGTTCAGGGTATCCAGCACCACCACCAACAGACTGAGGACAACTAACCCAGAGCTGTCAAAGCTATCACCCCTGCACTGCAGGACAATGAGCAGACTATGAGCCACTGCACTTGCCAGACTACTCAACACACCTTAGTGTGTGTATATATATATATATATATATATGTATATACAAACATATATACACACAGACATGTACATGATCCTTTTCTATTGTATTTGTACACATTGTATTTATTTTATTCTATTGTTTTTATTGTGCTAGTTGGTTTACTTTGTTTTGTTGTTTTATTATCTTTTACACGGGGATTTGCACTGAAATTTCCATTTGACATGCAAATCTCCAATGACAATAAAGTTAAATCTGATCTGATCTGATCTGATGTTAATTTGACAGGAGAAATTTTCC
Source organism: Protonibea diacanthus (assembly GCA_028641955.1). Taxonomy (NCBI): domain Eukaryota; kingdom Metazoa; phylum Chordata; class Actinopteri; family Sciaenidae; genus Protonibea; species Protonibea diacanthus. Next base: position 31,868,355 of record CM053976.1, on the reverse strand, counting down.
AGAAGGTAGAGTACTCCCTGCTTTACCTGGCATGACACGGCCAAAGTTTAAACAATTTTAAGCCTGAAAATGCGGCAGGAGACTGGCCGACATGACAAAGAAACCAGCGGTCATTCTGATTTTTGGTTTGCGGCACACTTTATGAGCTGTTTGGCCGCCCGAGGCTTCATTCAGAGACTTTCTGTGTCTGTGTGGGTTTGAGACAGACTGCATGTGCTGTAGCTGCGACTAATTACTCTGACCTGCAGTGACCCTGGATTTGCTTAGCAACCTCAAACCTGCAACTTTGACTAACTATGTTGGAAGTCTCTGTATGATATCAATGACTAAATCAAGACTACATTTTAATCCAGCCATTTATCCTCTCTTTTGCAAACACAAACACAGACAGACCCACACACCACACACAGACAGAAAAGGCAAACCTGCGCGTGCACACACACACACCTTTTACATACACACACACACACACACACACACACACAAGCACACACAGAACAAAAAGTCTTTCAAAATAGAGTCCCTTCAAAATAAAAGACTTATTAAAATTCTCTTCTTCAGCAGACACAGAACACACACAACACACACATACAAACACAAGACAAAAAGTCTTTCAAAATAAGAGTCCTACAAAATAAGAGCCCATTAAAAGGCAATGATGACACAGATTGTTGTATTAATACACAGATTTGCTGAGCAGTGTCAATAATAATTTATAGAACAACGGGGCTAGAATCCGCCCAGTAATTATTAGTATAATATTATATATTATAATAATTATTTATTACTCAATATTATATATTATCATAATAAATTATGCACTTTTGCTATTTTCAAAATAAAGACTTACGTAATACTCTCTTATTGACAGACACAAGGAGACAACCACACATACACGCTGCCTTTACACACAAACACACAGGGCAAAGTGCTTTCAAAATAAGAGTCCTTAAGATAAAAGACTTTGTAAAACTCTCTCATTCACAGACACTGACCACACAAACATGCACAAACATGCTGGCTATTTAATGCATGGGGGTGGCAGACCAGAGTCAGACACACTCAAAATTTCTTTAGAAATTTTTCTGATTAGTAATGCCTGAAGCACCTATGTATTATCACCACGCTTATTATTATTATTATTATTATTATTCCGCCTTTTTTTGGCTCACTAAAATCGAAGTTTTATCGCACATACACAAAACCCAGGTGTCAAAACGTTCCCAGCTCGGCCAGGCTGCGTATGCATTGTTTTTCAAGAGTTTACGACAAAACAGTTTTGCCAAAAAGGTAAAAACCACACCAAAAATGAATGGGTGTGTGTGCGAGAATTTTCAAGAGCTAGAGTGAGTGATGTCATCGCTAGAGTGCTGAGAGAGAAAACTTTGTCAAAAAATAAATTCTAAACTGCGATAAACACTTAAAGTATCAAGCTCTGAAATCATTCATAGCTAGAAAGCGGAGAAAGGATTTATGCGTCTCACTCATATTCACTGTCATAAAGCTACATCCAGATGGATAGTTTTAGCGGGAGAGCGCCAAAGATCTGATAACAACACCCATCTCCTGCCCAATGTACTCCCATGTTAGTTTGACAGGAGAAATTTCAGAAGAGTAGGTACTCCTGCTCTTTACCTGATGAAAACCTGAGCCAAAGTTTAAACAATTTCGCCTGAAAATCGGCGAGAACTAGTCGACATGACAGAAACCAACGGTCATTCACGGTTTGGTTTGCGGCACACCCCTTATAGGCTGTTTTGGCCACCTTCGAGGAGGGCTTCATTCAGAGACTTTCTGTGACTTTCAAGTGACACACAGGTACTTATGCACAGCTAAACCATTCCTCTGTTCTGCGGCCTGGTTCTTGGCAACCTCAAGCCTGCCTTTGACTAACTTATGTTGAAATCTCTGTATGATATCAATGATAATCAAGACTACATTTTTAATGTCAGCCATTTATCCTCTCTTGCAAACACAAGCACAGACAGATTCCACACACCACACACAGACAGAAAAAGCCCAAACACATGCGCGCACACACACACACACTTACATACACACACACACACACACACACACACACACACACACACACAAGCACACACAGACAAAGTCTTTCAAAATAAAGTCCTTCAAAATAAGACTTAAACAAAATTCTCTTCTTAATAGACACAAGAACACACACAGCACACACATACAAACACAAGACAAAAGTCTTTCAAGGCAAAATTCCCTACAAAATAAGAGCCCATTAAAAGGCAGTAGTGGCCTTTGAATTGTTGTATTAATACTGAATTTGCTGAGCAGTGTCACAAGACCTCATGACAACACCATCTCCTGCCCAATGTACTCCATATTAATTGTGAGAGAAAAACACGCTGACAGCTATTCAATGCATAGAGCGACGGAGGGCCAGAGTCGAGCACACTCAAAATTTCTTTAAATTTTTCTAGTTAATATTATTCTTCGCCCTTTTTTGGCTCACTAAAATCCCCAGTTTTCTCACACATACACAAACAAGGTGTCAAAGCGACCGGCTGAAGCGAGAATCAGCAACGTGTTATTTTTCAAAACATTTCACCAAACGGTTTGCCAAAAACGCCAAAAACCACGCAAAAAAATACGTACTAGGTGTGTATTAAAGGAATTTTCACTTGAGCTAGAGTGGTGATGTCATAAGCTAGATGTCAGAGAAAACTTGCGTCCGAAAAATAGAATTTATGCTTCGACTGCGGCGCAAATGTCAAGCTACAGAAATCATTTATAGCTAGAAACGTAGGAAAATTTGTTGTAATCGCAGTGATAACCTGCTGAAACTGTCAGTAGTATAGTTTTGGCGGAAGGCCTTTTAGTTCGACAACAACGGCGCATCTCACCCTATATACTCCATGTTAATAATTGGGAGGGAATTTTAGAGAAGGGCACGGGTGGTCTTTACCAGATGATTATTAACATTTAGGTCTCATACCGGGCAGAGAACTGGTAGACCACGAAGCCCGCTCACGGATGGCCCCGGCTTTTGGATCGACACCTCCGCCATGTCTTTCACTGAGAGACAGAGCATGCAGCAACTGACTAATTACTCTGACCTGCAGCTCACCTGGATTTAGCCAGCAACCTGAAGCCTACCTTTGAATAACTTTATTGAAGTCTCTATGATATCAAGCAGCCCTTCAAAATAAAAGACTTTTGTGAGAAACTGTATTGACAGACACAAGAACACACACAAGCACACACAAACACAAGACAGAAGTCTTTCAAAATCGAATCCCTTCAAAAATAGAGCCCATTAAAAGGTAATGATGACACAGCTTGTTGCATTAATTCTAGTTAGTGACTTGATGTCAATAATAACAATGCATGAAGTGACTTTTTTAGTTTTTTTGTCCTAATAATGCATATAAAAGAACAAACGCATCTTGCAGCTGGATGTTGTTGATGATGTTGTTGTGTGCCACATGGAGTGTGCAGCGGTGCCTCGGTGTTATCTTATCACAGCTTTCTTTTTCCATCAACTGATCCACTGATCACTTGGTGCCGGTCTGTAGGGCGGTCTGAGCGGATCAGCTGTGGTGTTGCACCACTAGCCACATCATGATTGTGCTCTGTCTCAATGATCGGCTCACCGGCTCAGCCGTGGACACATGAGGCATTGCAGCTGGTTTTCACCCAGGCTGTAGGGCATTCAGTTCGAACCTCAGATCAGTCAAACCTCCACAGACAGCCTGAAATGTCTCTGAGACTATCCAGGTGGATTCATGGACTAAACTTTGATACTCTACCTGTTGTGTATTGTTTCTGACTTTGTTTATTTCCTTATACAGCTTCTAAATCTGAGTCAACTACTTCAGTTTAAAGCCAAGGCAACTGCCTGGAAATTACCCAATTTGTTTAAAAAATTTGATTGTGTCCGATAAGAAACCGGCCTTGATAAAGCTGTTAATCAGAGAAGGAGAAAGAAATAAAAACGTATTTCCTGTCAGCTTTTACAGCGGTTACATTCATGCGGCCTGAGACATGACACCTCAGCTCCCCTCACCACCCCACCACCGGACAACCTGCTACGAGTTGCAGAATCCTGATCTGTGTGAATGCACTTAAGTGGCTTGTTCAGCAATGAACTGCTACTCCCACACCATGTAAGAAGAAGGACTACTCCACCAGAGTGCTACTTATTATACTATTAAAAAAACTTAATTATCACAGATTAAGACTCATTATCTATAAAGTTCATAGATACTTGGTTGCCTTTACAAAGGTGCCTTACTTTACACCAAGAGCAAACCATTTCACTCTTAAGTAACTCTTTCCAGAATCTTAAAGTAATTATGGCTGGAACTAGTGTCCCATTCATGTATCAATGGGCCTCTTTCTTATTTTTATTGATTTATCTTTTATTATTTCCACTCAAAAAGTGTGTGCATGTATGCAGGTGTACATGAGTATGCCAGCATACTTTTTGTACTAGGTGATCTGATTACTGAGTTGATTGTAATAACAGCTCTTTACTTCACATGTATTTGTTTGTTTTTTTGTTTTTGTTTTTGCCTATTTGTTCTTTTATTTTGGTGTCTTTAGGCATTTTGTCTTTGTATGTGTCTGTTGAAGTTTTACTGAAAAATCTACAAATAAAGTTGTAAAATAAAATAAAATATTCAAGTGTTTTCTTCATCTTAATCTAGGGTCTGTGAGTATTTGTATGCTGGGATTTTTGGCTACATAAATAAAGTCACTTTACTTGACTATTACAGCAAACACATAAGAGAAACCCTTAACTTTTTCCCTAAACACATGAGCAGACAAACAGTCAGTTACTGACAGACAGAAGGACTACCTGCCCAGGAAGAGGCCACATAGAGCGAGGAGAAAAGAGTGAAGAACTGGAAGGTGGTGTCTTGACTGTGACTCCTCTCCGTGTTAATGACGAGTTATCTTCTCTGAAGACACACACACACACACACACACACGAATTATGAAGGAAATATGGATTCATGTACTGGAAAAATATCTGACAAAGAAGTGTTCTGGAATATCTAATTTAGTCTAATATTTTCAATGTATAATTATATAAAATTATACATATACATACGAACATATATACATATACATACATGTTATCCTACTTATTTCTCACTATATCCACACAGCCAGAGGAAACCCATCTATTTACCTACAGATGAGTGGAGAGAAGAAAGGATTTTATAGTTATTGCATTGTTGGCAGGCAGACAGGTTTGCTTAGTCACATATCAGCTGCTCTTCAGGAGATTCCAGCACAGCTTCTTCTGATCATCATTAAGATGTTTTCCATATGGACAACCGATGTCAACAAATATACACACTCATAGCCACTTTATTGGAAATTTTACCTTGCTAGTAACTTGGATTGGACCCCCTTTTGCCTTCAGAACTGTAATCATACGTTGCATAGATTCAACAAGGTTCTGGAAACATTCCTCCATATTAACATGATAGCATCACGCAGTTGCAGATTTATGGCTGCTTTTTGTCCATGATCACGAATCTCATTCCCTACAACATCCCAAAGATCCTGGTGACTGTGGAGGCCATTTTGAGTACAGTAGACTCATTGTCGTATTCAAAAAAACCAGTCTGAGATGATTAAACCTTTATAACGCATGGTCGTTATCCTGATGGGAGTAGCCATCCAGAAGATGGGTACACTGTGGTGTAAAGGGATGGACATAGTCAGCAACAATACTCAGGTAGGCTGTGACGTTGCAACGATGCTCAATTGGTAAAAGGGCCAAGTGTGCCAAGAAAATATCCCCACCATTACCACCACCACCAGCCTGAACCGTTGATGCAAGGAAGGGTGGATCCATGCTTTCATGCTGTCGGCGCCAAATTCTGACCCTACCATCTGAATGCGCCTTGAAATCGGACTCATCAGACGAGCAACGTTTTTCAATCTTCTATTGTCCAATTTTGGTGAGCCACCAATGCGGTGTAGCCTCACTTTCCTGTTCTTAGCTGATAGGAGTGGCACCCTGCTGCTTAGCCACATCTGCCTGGGTTCGGCGTATTTGTCGTTCAGAGATGCTCTTCTGCATACCTCAGTTTGTAACGAGTGGTTATTTGAGTTTCTATTTGCCTTTCTATCAGCTCGAACCAGTCTGGCCATTCTCCTCTGACCTCTGGCATCAACAAGGCATTTTGCCACAGAACTTCCGCACGCTCACTGGATATTTTCTCTTTGGACCATTCTCTGTAAACCTAAAGATGGTTGTGCGTGAAAATCCCAGTAGATCAGCAGTTTCCTGAAATACTCGAACCAGCCGTCTGGCACCAACAACCATGCCACGTTCAAGTCGCTTAAATCCACCTTTCTTCCCCATTCTGATGCCGGTTGAACTGCGGCAGATCGTCTTGACCATGTCTAGATGTAAATGCATTGAGTTGCTGCCATGTGAGTGTGAAGTAGAACTAGAAATTTGCGTTAATGAGCAGTTGGACAGGTGTGCCTAATAAAGTGGCCTTTTATTGTAATACACTATATATATATATATATATATATATATATATATATATATTAGTGGCTGTGGCTTGGAGGTAGAGCGGGAGCTTTGAGTGGTTGGAAGACTAGAATGAACTACAGTTCATTTACCATTTACCTTTAACTGTGTTTAAATATTTTCTGTTCACTACAGCTGGCATATGTTATATCAAATTCTCAATCTCACTGAAACATTCACTGTTAGCTGAATTTCACATTGTAATATACATATATATTATATATTATTTTGTACCTTGAACTGAACAAATACAAGCGTTATTGGTGGTAAATGTTGATTTTCTCAAGATTGACCCTAAATTGCTCCTGAAGGCTGTGCCCATTGGGTGGCCAGTGAATATGCATGGCAGCTAATGTCATCAGTGTATGAATGTGTGTGAATGGGTGAATGAGATATGTAGCGTAAAAGTGCTTTGAGGGGTCAGAAGACCAGAAAGGTGCTATATAGAAAGTACAGTCAACGTATCTCATTCACCCATTCACACACATTCATACACTGATGACAGTGGCTGCCATGCAAGGTGCCAACTGCTCATCAGTTTGAGGAGCTAACCATTCACACCGATGACATGGGGTAGAGTATCTTGCCCAAGGACGCGGCATGCAGACTGGAGAGATTGAACTGGGGATTAAGCGGCCAATCTTCTGATTGATGGATGACCAACTCTACCTCAAGCCACAGCCACCCAATAACACTTTCTTCTTTGGTCTGATGAACTCAGAACACATTTATTTTTACAGACTTTAAGAACAGTAATTTGACTGGTTTTCAGCAAGTTGATTTAATTCTAAATAGTGTGAATGCACCCATAATGAAGCAAATAAAATAACTGGTTGTTGTTTTTACAATCTTCACTGGACTGAATAGTACCCCATCCATGGCAAGACAGTAGAGACAGTGCCAATACTTCTGCTTTACAAGCATAATTCAACCCATCCTGCTGTACTGTTTCCCCTGCCTCTTTACTATGTAAACAACCTCCAGCAAAAACAAACCTTTTTGTGAATGCAGCATGATGATCAGGATATGACATACATACCCGGGTCATGAACTGGATAATTGAGGAGTAGTGCAGCGGCACCGAGCATCACAGCCACAGTGTTGGCGCCCAGATTCGAATAAACTCCAGCTGCCTTCAGACATCAAGGGGCAGCCACCGCACCGAAGAGAAACACCACCAGACAATGAGACCATTGATCAGCATCAGCTGGAATACAAACAAACACAGTCATGTTGTGTCTTCTTGTTGCGCAGTCCAACCACGCACCATTGGTGAGTCGTCAACTAATCATTTCTGTTTCTGTCCTCCTGGCTGAGCTTAGTACGGCTGCCATGTGTAGCGAGGAAGGTACTGCATGAAAATGAGCGAATCACTCACTAAGGCGATTCATTATTCACCAAGGTCATATAAAGATTAGATTATTGAAGAAATTGTTCACGACGACACATCACTACTCATTATCTTCTGACACATACCCTTTGGCTTCAAATGTTTGTATCCTTCTTAGTGCTAAAACTGCAGGTAAAACCTTCCTTTATACAGTTGTAGTTTCACGAGAAACGAACCCGATCTTTTGAGCAGGTCATTAACATGAGCGATGGGAGCGATCGCGTTTGGTTCGCGGCGCTCTTTTTGTCTCTCCCGGAGTTCACACCTCACGTTTCACAGAGATGCTCACGCCAGCTCCTCCTTGCTCCTCCACTGACTTCCAGCTCAAGCATGGGAGGCTGTGTGCAAATATTGCATGAGTTATTCACGCTCCCTTCATGAAGGTGCCTCCAGTAGAAGTGAGAAAAAAAAAAAATAATTAAAGCCATAGCGGCGTTAGGCGAGCATACTGGCGCGTATGTGCGTTATGTGCGCACGTCGGGCAACTTTTAAGTCAATCAGAAGTCCCTGGGAGGTTTGTTAAAACCAGAACATAGCTACCATTTTTGTCGCGGGTCGATTTGAAAATAGTGATGGCATATAGTCAAGGCCTTAGAACACACGCGCCAAGTTTCAATTAGATGGGATGAAATTCCTAGAGGAGTTTGTTAAAATAAGCCACACAGTTTCATCAAAATTCGTAATTTTGATAACTTTTTTATCAGGAAATCTAGATGAATGCACCTACCAAGTTTGAAGTGACTTTGGATAAAATCCTAGGAGGACTTAGTTTCAAATTGACCACATACGTAGCACAATTTGGTCAAAGGGTCAAATTTGATGGAGCGCCACGCCCACAGTTTCCCTCAAAATTCATAATTTTGATAACTTTACTCAGAAGTCTGTATGAACACACCTACCTAAGTTTGAGTCAATTGGATAAAATCCCTAGGAGGAGTGACCCTTCTCAACCAACTGAAACACCAAAAATGGTGATTTTCATTCTTAAATATCTTGTTTTCTATTGGTACAGCCCATTGCTGCAGAACTTTTTTGTAGGTCTTGCAGTGTTTATAATCCGGCTGAGTTTCATAACTCTGTGTCCAAAACTGTGGCAGGAGCTGCCTCAAAGAAAAGTTCAAGGAGGCGCTATAGACAAATCTTTGCCCGCCCCTAATTAGTATACACAGCCAAATATGCATAATATTGGTCTTAATAACCACAAGAAGTTTCAGACAGCTCTGACAAAGCATATGAAAGCCTTACTTTTGCCTGAAAATCAGCCAAAAAAAGTCAATGGAGTTACAATTTTTTGAAAAAAAAAAAAAACCAGCGTTTTGACTTTGATGAGCTGCTGTGTCTACTAGTTTCTCACAAAACCCATGTCTATACGAAATTTTGTCAATTACTGAGGCTCCGTACAAATTTTATAGGTAGCGCTGTGGGAGCCATCTTGATCCAGTGCCATAATTCGGATTCTAAAAGTTTCCGCATACTTTACTGCTTGAGGTTTTCATTTCATGAGTTATTGAGCGCGTTTAGCCCCTCAAAAATGCCCCAGAAGAAAAAAAAAAAAGAAAAATCCTAAGGATACAATAGGGCTTTCGCTGCCCAAATGTTGTTCAGCGCTCGGGCCTAATAGGAATTTGGACAAAACAATGGCGTGGGCGCCTCTGGGCATCCATGCCTAATAGCGCACTGGATATTATATAGTGTGCGCTTTCAGGCACACTCAATAAGCCCGAGGAATAATAGAGAGTGTGCTCTTTTAGGCACACTCAACTAGGAAAATTTCTGAAGAAATTCAAATACATTAGTATTGACCTGCAGTAGCACAGAGACTTCAATAAAGTTAATTAAAGGCAGGCAGTCGTTGCCAAGCTTAACCAGAAATTCAGCTGCAGGCCAAGAGTAATTAGGCACAGGTGCAGGCACACCTCTGTGTCTCCCCTGAGGACACACTGAAATTCTCTAAATGAAGCCTTCGAAGGTGAAAAAATGCCAAATAGTGTAGCGGGCTATGTTTAATCACCTCATCTTTCGACCAGTTCTGTATGAAGTTTGAGGAAGCAATGTTAAAACTCTGGCCTCAGGAGTTTGAGAGAAGAACCTTCTCCCTGCTCCTTTTTGAAATTTCTCTCAAATTAACATGGGAGTAGATTGGGCAGGAGATGGGTGTTGCTGCATGTCATGCAGCGATCTCCGCCAAGAGCTGTATACTGTATCCCAGCAGCTTTAGCAGATGAATATGACTAGAACAACCAATTTTTCCTACGTTTCTAGCTATAAATGATTTCTGTAGAGTGACTGTAGAGAGTAGAGTGATTTGTGGCCCCCCAAGCACAGTTTACAATCGCTGAGTTTGAAATCCAAGCTGGTAATCAAATGAATACTTTGATCTGCTTGAGCGGAATGGAAGACATTCTAATGTCCTTGCACCTAATGGCTGATAAACAAGTGAATACCACACAGTCAAAGAAAGTTGTACATCGCCGTCCCTCACAGAAAAATCATATATAGACGGGCTGTATTTAATCAACAGCAAGGTCGGGTGGACAATGGCTCATTCATCACTTTATGTTACATTGCCTGGCTGAAGCACTGCGGATACAGTAGCGTTACATGACGAGATTGTAGAGACAGACTGGTTGTGAATTCTGAGGTACATCAGAGAGATTACAGCTGGATCCTGAACTGACACACTACAGAAGGCTGTCAGTTTAGTTAAACAAGAGTGGATTTTCACGCATCTCTAGGGTTTACAGAATGGTCCGAAAAAGAGAAAATATCCAGTGGCTGACCGGTTCTGTGAGCTAAAAATACCTTGTTGATGCCAGAGGTCAGGGGAGAGAATGGCCAGACTGGTTCAGGTGATGAGAAGGCAGCAGAAACTCAAATAACCTCTTCTGGCGAGGTATGCAGAGGAATATCTGGGCACAACACGTCGAGCGTTGAGGCAGATGGGCTACAGCGAAGACCACACCGGGTGCCACTCCTGTCAGCTAAAATCATTATGATAATTCTTGCGCCAGAATCATTATATGATAATTCTTACGCCAGGAGTCATTATGATAATTCTGTGCAAGATGGCTGCCTGCACCACCTTGGCTGCTGCTCCGTCTCTGACAAATTGATCATTAATAATTTTGTCTCGAGTTCACGCCTCTCCAGATTGTCTGATCAACGGTTCTCCAGAGCTAATAGCCTTGCTAACTCCAATCCTGCCTTTCAGAGCAAACCTTCTAATCTTCACTATTGTTTCACAACTCCACCTGGAGTCACACTGACTCAGGACTTACTCTTGCTTTAGCTACGTCACCTGTCACGGGGTAAAGCCATTCCTGTAGTCTCTCCTGCTATTTCCTTTACCAGCTCGACCCATCTGTCCAATCCTCCCGGGATCTTTCCGTCCCGGTGTAGTGAGTTCTATCGGCGTTAGCTGGATTCATAAGCTTGCCCACCACCGCGGGCCGACAGCCTTGTCTCTTCACCCAGGACCGCTGGGCTAGCAGGTCGGTGGCCCCTCTCCTCATCATTGGACTACTGTTTGCCTGCTACGGTTACAAGCTAGCCCTAGCTCCATGCTACCACTCCACACCGAGATCATGCCACACTCCTCCGACATCCACTCACGCAGCCAACCATCTGCGGACTGCATGTCGACATCCTCAGAGAAACTGGTCTACTTCGCCATCCTCCACACAGAGCTCTGGTAAGTATTTTTCAACCACAACTTTTCAACTCCTGACTCTATCCATCCATCTGGTCTACTCACAATCCACTACTTCCTCATTTACATCATCCCCAACAAATGACATGTGTGCACCTATCAAATCTCTTCCTCAGTCCTCACAACCTACCATGAAGCAACGTCATCTGAAACTGGCTTTGCTCAACACCCGCTCACTTAACAATAAAACTCTAATTCTGAATGAATTCTTAACTGACAATAACCTGGATTTCCTTTGTATCACTGAAACCTGGCACAAACCTATGGACTATTTTTCTCTCAACCAGACCACACCCACCGAATACACCCACATGGACAAACCCCGACCTGAGGTGGGAGGTAGTGTAGCAGCATTTACAGAAAGGACATTCAAAACATCCACCATCTCTCCATTCCTGCTGCTCACTCCTGCTGCTCACTCCTTTGAACATTTCCAAACTCTCTGAGTCCCCTCCTCCTGGTCACTGCCATCATCCTACCGCCCTCCCAGAGCCAAACCCCTCAGCCATCTCTGGCTTTCCAACTTCCCTCACCCAGTTATCTGCCCTCTCACCTTCTGTTCTCCTTCACAGGAGAGATTTCAACTCCCACATCGACACTGACTGCAAACCTGCTGCAGATTCCCTGGAACTGCTACACTGCCTTCAACTTCACTCAGCAAATCCTTCCCCACCCAGCCGTGGTCACATCCCTGGACCTAGTCTGCTCCACTGGTCTCACCTTACATCACCTCTGCTTCAACCTCAACATCTCAGACCACCTGGCAATCATCTTGGACATTGACATCCCCGACCGCACCGCTAAAGGATAAGCGGACAATATCCTTCAGAAACCTCAAATCCATCTCCTCTTCAACCCTTTCCAGCCACAAGTAAAATATCTGCTCCTCTCCCTCCGTTAACTGGCGTTAACTGTCTCAATGAAACTAGCCCCCATCAAAACTAAAACTGTCTCCTTCCCCACTCCCCTAGTACCTCTGAACTGCACAAATGAGAATGAAAGCGACAGCTTGAAAGGCTTTACAAAAACTGGTTTAACTGTCCTACAAGCCTATACAGATTACCTTCAGCAGTATAAGGATGCTCCTCACTATTTCTTGATCCACTACTACTCTAACCTCATACACTCTGGCTCCACCAACCCCAAGGCTCTGTTTTCTACAATAGAAGCAAACTCCTCAGCTCAGCGACAATACCTCCAACTGATTCACCACCCAGCCGATACAACTCCTTTCTTTCAAACCTCCACCTGCTCCACCCCTCCTCACCTCTCAGCCTCTGTCTCAGTTCTCTCCTGTCACCAAGGGAGCTGCCAAAATCATGTCAGGCATGAAAAACTCTACATGTGTTCTGGTTTATATATACTTCCTCTAGGGGAAGATTATTAGGAATCACTCTATTAATTTTCATTGTTATGCCTGATGACACCCAATTGCCATTTGTCGAATCAGCCTGATGAAACCAACCCAGTAACTAAACTCCAAGCATGCCTTAAGGATATAAAAGTTGGATGACCCTACAATTTTCTGATGCTGAATTCAGACAAAACTGAAGTTCTTGCTGTTGGACCTCAAACACCTCAGAAATTCTCTTCCCGGAAAATTGAATTTACCTTAGATGGGATCACTCTGGCTTCCAGCTCCACCGTAAGAATCTTGATTGTTTTTGATCAGGATTTGTCCTTTAACGTCCACATAAAACAAATTTCGAGAGACTGCATTCTTCCACTTACGCCTTGTTGCAAAATCAGACGCATGGTGTCTCGGATACTGAAAAAACTAGTCCATGCATTTGTGCGTCTAGTGGACTATTAGCAACTCTTTGTTATCAGGCTGCTCAAGTAAGTCTCTTAGGTCTTTGCAGCTAATTCAGAATGCTGCTGCGTCATTCTGACAGGAACCAAGATCAGAAGTCACATCTCTCCATTTTATTCCTTGCACTGGCTACCTGTTAAGTCTAGAATTGGTTAAATTCTTCCTCCTTACATACAAAGACTCTTCATGGCCAGGCACCATCATATCTTAAAGAACTCATAGTACCTTACTACCCCTCTAGACCACTGCGCTCTCAGAATGCTGGGTCTCTTGTGGTTCCTATAGTTTCCAAGAAGTAGATTGGGAGCCAGAGCTTTCTGGCTATCAAGCTCCTCTTCTGTGGAACAAACTACCGTTCTGGATTCGAGAGGCAGACACAGTCAACACTTTCAGAGTAGACTTAGACTTTCCTTTTTGGCGGCTTATAGTTAGGAGCTGGCTCAGGTCATCCCTTAGTTATGCTGCCATAGGACTAGACTGCCGGGGACTCCCCACCCCCGCCTGTCTCTTTCTGGGTTATGCCTAGCCAGGCACGGTAATGGTTGAAGATGCAGTCACATCTCCCTTTACTGAAAACCCTCTCTCTCTCTCTCTCTCTCTCCTCTCTCTCTCTCTCTCTCTCTCTCGATCTCTCTCAATCTCTCTCTCTCCCCATCACCATTACCGTCAACGCATGTTACTAACTAAACTTCTTCCCCGGAGTTTCTGTGCTTTCTCGTCCAGCAGGTTCTCGTGGATCGTGGCTGCTGCTGTGGTCTGCTGCTGATGTCCACTATATATAGCATCACTGTCATAATTGCTACCACATCTCTCCTATAGTTTATAGTCTGTTAATGTTTCACTGCTGCTGTGCATCTGTGTCCCTCTAACTCTATCACAAGTTCCACTGCTACTGTAATCATACTATCATTTATTGTATTTCATTGTAATTGTACAATATGTTTGTGTTGATTTGTTCTGTACACGTGACATCCATTGCACGTCTGTCCGTCCTGGGAGAGGGATCCCTCCTCTGTGGCTCTTCCTGAGGTTTCTTCCACCTTTTTTCCCTGTTTTGAAAAAAGGGTTTTTTGGTGGGCAAGTTTTTCCTCACTCGAACCGAGGGTCTAAGGACAGAGGGTGTCACTCCCTGTACAGATTGTAAAGCCCTCTGAGGCAAACTGTGTTTTGTGACTTTGGGCTATATAAATAAAATTTGATTTGATTTGATTTGGATCCCATCTCATCTCATCAAGGGCTCTTTACCAGCCATTTCCACACTCATCACAGAAATCATCAACTCCTCCATCAGGTCTGGCTCAGTCCCCTGTTCACTCAATCTGGCTGCTGTCATCCCCATCCTCAAAAAACCTGGACTCAACCCTGAAATGTCGAACTTCCGGCCCACCTCCAATCTCCCCTCGAAAATACTGGAGCGTATTGTCACTACACAACTTAAAGCCCACCTCTGCTCAAATGACCTGTTTGAACCATTTCAATCCGGTTTCTGGTCTCAACACAGCACTGAAACAGCCCTCTTGAAAATCACCAATGACATCCTCCTCTCCGCAGACTCCGGCCACCTCACCATCCTCATCCTCCTGGACCTCACTGCAGCTTTCGACACCATCAACCACACCATTCTCCTCTTTCGCCTCAAGTCCTCCCTTGGCATCACTGGCACTGCACTCTCCTGGCTCAAATCATATCTCACAGACCGACAACAACTGCTCCTCCTCCACTGTTCCTCCATCCCAAGGCGTCCCTCAGGGTTCAGTGCTTGGTCCTCTCCTTTTCATACTTTACCTGCTCATGGCAACATCATTCGCCACCATGGTCTCCATTTTCACTGTTACACCGATGACATCCAGCTTTATATCTCTACCACCTCTATCACCCCCGCCACTCACTCAACTCTCTCCAACTGCCTGACTGACATCAAATCCTGGATGCAGACCAACTTCCTCAAACTCAACTGTAACAAATCAGACCTGATCATTATCAGCCCCAAATCCCTCACCAAAACCGCAGACCGTTTCCGCCTCAACATCGACAACTCCACCCTCTCTCAATCCCCCCTCAGTCGCAACCTCGGAGTCATCTTTGACAATAACCTCTATTAGAGCCATTTTTTGCATATTTGGTTTGATTAATATTATTGAACTGAAGAATAATTGTTTAGATGAAGTTTATTATTTCATTTAACCGATTATACATTGTTGTAATGCCGCCTCCCAGGAAATGAGGACACAAAAGGGGAGAGTGGCACAGGTGTCTGAGAGGAGACGGGAGAGCAATAATGGTTTTTGACCGCTCTCTTTTTTGTTTTTTGTTGTTTTTTCTTATTGGCAATAGTGATTTAAATTGTAGACACTGAAAAACAGATGCAAATAAAACAGTGTTCGTAACTCAAGAGAGGCAGTGATTGTATTATTCGGAGCGTGCGTCACGACCACAGCAAACCCCTGAACAAAGAGCGGCGTCTAGAAGCCGGTTGCCGGTTAAAATGCCGCCACAATGTTTCCTTTGAACATTGCATAAACCAAGTCAACTGCCTTCTTTCATCTCAAGAACAATGCCCGACTCCACCCATCACTCTCCTTCTCCGCTGCTGAAACCCTCATTCATGCCTTCATCACTTCCAGAATTGACTACTGCAACAGGTACTAGCAACCCGGTACTAGCAAGGTGTACCTAAGTGGACTACGTGGACTTGGGGGCCACAACAGCAGCAGGCTTTTGACAGCATAAAGGAGGACCTGACTACTCCTCCAGGTCTAGCTCTGTATAACCCAAATATTGACACGCTTGTCTCAGCAGATGCCTCATCATATGGCATGGGTGCTGCTCTCCTCCAGCGGAAAGACAGCACAGCAAAGTGGAAACCAGTGGCATAGGCATCAAGAGCACTCAGCAGCACTGAACAGAGGTATGCTCAGTTTGAGACAGAGGCTCTTGCTTCCACATGGGCCTGTAAGAGGTTTGCAGAGTTCCTCATTGGGAAAAACTTTCACATAGAGACAGACCACAAACCTCTCGTCCCACTGCTGGGCTCAAAAAGCCTTGATGAGTTGCCAGCACGCATCCGGCATTTATGCATGCACCTCATGAGACTTTCCTACCCTATATCTCATGTGCCAGGAAGAGATTGCGACGGCAGATATGTTGTCCAGAGCACCTGAAAACAGCACGCCTGCAGGACCGCCTGCAGGACTGTCAGAAGAGGAGATTGACTTGTACACCGACTCCATCATTACTAGTCTACCAGCAAGAGAGAAAAGGCTAAAAGAAATACAGACACAACAAAACATTAACGATACACTGAAAGCGTTTCAAGGAGAAATGACAGTTCAAAGTGGCCTGCTTCTTTACGGCAGCAGACTTGTCATCCCGCCATTGCTCAGAGCAGATATACTAGCCTGACTATACTGGCCTGGACTCAACAAAGAACTGACAGAACTGATAGAGAATTCTGATACATGCGCCAGAGAGAGAACAACCCTGACAGAACCACTGAGTTCCCGCAAAAGGCCGTGGTCCACAGTAGGAGTAGATCTGTTTCAAATGAAAGACAGACACTATTTAGTCATAGTGGATTATTATTCTCGCTTCCTTGAAATAGCAAAATTAACTTTCACAACATCAGAGGCTGTGATTGAACAATTCAAGTCTATCTTGCTCGTCATGGCATACCAGAAGTGGTGTGCACAGACAATGGCCCACAGTTTGCTTCAGAGAAATTTCAGAAATTTGGACAGGATTGGGGCTTCAGCCACGTCACCTCCAGTCCACACTTCCCACAAAGCAATGGAGAGGCAGAGCAGGCTGTGAGGACAATTAAAAATCTCCTCAAGAAGACCCTACACTAACCACTCCAGTTGTTTATTATTATATGACGATGGCAAGGGCAATATTCCCTTTTGTACAAGTCTGATGAGTTTTCCTGCATGCTATTTGGACTCTTTTATGCACATACAGTTTTTAAGGTGGTCCAATGGACTAAGATTTCAAGACAAATCGAGTTTCAAGTCTTTTGAGGGTGAGTCTCAAGTCTGTGTGTCCGACTTAATTGTGATTTGAGCCCAACATGAGTGTGTAATCAAGTTCCCCTCTATGATGCCAGCTAACTGTATCAACCTAACTCCATAAACAACACACTTACTTTTAGGTCTCAGACCTAACATACAAACCACTCAGTGCTGTTTGTGTGTGTGTGTGTGTGTGTGTGTGTGTGTGTGTGTCTTACCATGAGCGTTACCAGAATTAGGACTAGAGTACTGCGCAGGTAGGAGTGTCTGAACTGTTTGGGTTTACAGTTTGGATTGTTGACTATTTCCAGAATCAGTTCCTCCTGTTAACACAAATAGGCAAACACTGTCAACACAGTCAAGTTGTGTTGTTATTTTGACACTTTGTAAAGTTTCATCAACATGTGAGACTCGTCTGACATAGAGAGCCTCATGTTGTAAATGGTAAATGTAATGTACTTTCTAGTCTGGCTATGCAAGGTGACATGCAAGGTGCCAACTGCTCCTCAGTTTTAGAAGCTAACCATTTATACACATTCACAGCCTTCGGATGCTTCGACATGCAGACTGGAGGAGCCGGGGAATTTGTCTGGAGTATATCAGTGTCAATAGAACAACTGTTCAGATCATCGCCCTGCAAAACACTGTTGGACAAGTATTTAAACTCGATGGCTGCAATCAGACTTGCAAAAAAAGAATAAATGTTTACAAAAAATGTACGAACATGGAGATAAAGAGGGGAGATATCAATCATATCTGACAAAGAAAAAAGATTCAGATTCCCTGAATTATCTCTTCAATTATTGATAGTCAGGGTAGCCATTAATAATGCATTTAGAGCTTTCTATGAAAATTTGTAAAACTGATACAACTGAAAAATTAACACTTTTTTCTCCTCTCTTAACCTTCCTAGTTTATGCGATGACCAGAAAACATCTCTTGAAGCTCCTATATCTAAGATACTCTACTACCACTACTTCTAAATATGTTTAATGACTCTTTTAAGAAAGGCATTTTACCACAGTCTTTGAGAGAAGCACACATCTCTCTTATTTTAAAAAAAGAAAAAGAAAATCCCCAAGGAATGTGCATCATACAGGCGCATCTCCTTACTGAAAGCTGATTTGAAACTCCTCCAAAGTATTAGCAACATCTTATAAATGATGACCAGGCTGGATTCATTCATTCATTAAAGGTCGTAATTCATACAGTTACGACCTTTAATGAATCCAGCAATCCAATATGATTACTAAACACTATCCAGATTTTTCAACAGCAGTCTTTGAATGGTCTGCTCTCTCTGGATGCAGAGAAGGCGTTAGAGTGCACTTGACAAAATGTCACACTTGTTCATACATTACACAAATTTGGCTTGACTGAAACCAACCTTTTCAATAGTAACTTTATCCAAGGTTGAGATCTTTGAGATCTTCCAATGTTCAAATTTTTAGAGGTACAAGGCAAGGTCCTCTATTGCCCCTGCTCTTCGCCCTGGCTATTGAGCCACTTGCTGAGGCAATCAGGACAAATGGAAATATACATGGTCTCACCATTGCCAGTAGACAACACAAAGTTACTCTTTAAGCTGATGTCCTGATTGTTTTGACTGAACCCGAGGTATCTACTCCAACCCTTACTGAGAGCATTAGCATAGATTAACTAAAATCCCATCTCCCTTCCCATTTAAATGGTTGCCAGAAGGTTTTGTCTATTTGGGAATATGTACAGTGGTGAAAATTAGAATTAGAACACTTGGCATATTTAAGAGGTTTCAGTTTTTGTTGAATTGGTCATTAAAATACCCATAAAACAAATGAAATATCTACAATGTCATCATTATGCTCTATAAACCACAGAATAGAGCCATCATGAGGAGATTTAGAGGTTTAGAGATGGAACACCCTTTCAATTTCCTGGTTAGGCCATGTTACTTTACCCCATACAAATGATCCCAGTCATGTAACAATCCCAATTTTCCTCCTGGACGGACAATAACTTTGGGTAAATAAAGGAATATCTACTTTACACAAACTAGTGGAAGGCTGGGCCTCTCTACCTTTAAAAAACTCATGAAGACCCAGGTCTTCAGAGAGTACATCCTTTCCTAGCACTACCACAACTAGATATGCTAAATCTACCCCTTTAAGAATTGTCACTTATTGCTGCACTAACACTTTCTTATTGCACTATACCTCGATTGTTCCCTTCTCTGAAAGTCACTTTGGATAAAGGCATCAGCTAAATGACTAAGCTGCAAGGGTTCCAGAGCAGTCCCCAGCACAGAACTGATCAAGAAGGCTGACTCTGTGCTGGGCTCCAGCACCATCACCACCCGGTATGCTGCTGCCACTGCCAAAGACAAGGGCAGAATGCAGCATGTCATTCGGTCAGGACCTGTACACCTCCAGGACTCTGAGGCGTGCAGCAAAAATTGTGGCTGATCCCTTCGACCCCGGACACAAACTCTTTGAGTCACTCCCCTCTGGCAGAAGGCTGTGGCCCATCAGGACATGTGCACTAGTGGCCGCTTGTTGCAGCAGCTCCACGGATAACTTTGAACTGAGTGGATATTAAGTGGCTCCAGCGCATTTTCCTACTTTTCCTGGCACTTCAATTTTTGTTGTGCCGGGTAACCATGCCGATGGCACCTGTCACATTGTCTACCTTCACGATCAGCTGCTAGCGCTCTCCAAACCTGTGCTGCTGCCCAGAGAAAGATCACAGATCCCCGATGAGTTGAAAAGGAGACGCCAGGTATGCAGGGCATCTTGCAGGTGTCTTGAGGAGAGCTAGGAGGAGGAAATTTAAGCCATTTCTTCCTACAGTTGTGATGGGGAATGGGAAGTCCCATGGACGAGCTGGGAGTGCTGACGAGGACTCAGCAGGAATACCGTGAGTGCAGCGTGATGTGTTTCACTGAGACATGGCTGCACGAACATATTCCGGACTCAAACACCACCATACCCAGCTTTCAGACGGTACAGGCCGACAGAGACCGTGAACATTTATGTAGCCCGGACATTGAACTATTAGCCATGAGCATGCGTCCATATTCTCTACCAAGGGAGTTCACATGCGCCATCATCATTGTTGTTTACATTCCGCCATTAGCTGATGCCAACGCTGCGTGTGACGTCATAACTTCAGTCACAGCCAGACTGCAAACGGACCAACCGAACGCATTCATGGCCATCTCTGGAGACTTCAACCACACCACTCTCTCTGCTACACTCCCAATCTTTCAACAGTTTGTGACCTGCCCCACCAGACACAATAAAACCTTGGACTTAATGTATGCAAATGTCAAGGATTCATACAACTCCACTGCCCCCTCTGGCAGATCTGATCACAATCTGGTACTTCTCACCTCTAGATACACACCCATTGTTCAAAACCAGCCTGTGATCACCAGGATGGTTAGGAGGTGGTCACAGGAAGCTGATGAGTTGTTTTAAGGCCATCAGCTTCTGTGTCGAGACCCCACATATCTCCCGACCCCCACAATGGACCTCAATATTTCCCAATGAAGTGCTTTGAAACTAATCAAGGACCACATCACATCTGTCCTCCCCCCTTCACTGGACCCACTTCAGTTTGCCTACCGCCCAAGCCCCTCCACTGAGAATGCCATATCCACGATATGTCGATTTCAGCTCGGCATTCAACACCATAATCCCCCAGCATCTGGTCAATAAGCTGGGCTCAGACGCACCGGGCATAAATTCTCCTCTGTATAACTGGATAGTGAACTTCCTCACAGACAGACCCCAGTTTGTGCGGGTAGGTAGGCAACATCACATCCACTCAGTACTGGCTCCCCATAGGGATGTGTTCTCAGCCCTCTTCTCTTCACACTGATGACCCATGACTGTTGTGCACACTCCAGCACCAATCACATCATAAAGTATGCGGATGACACGACAATGGTGGGTCTTATCAAGGACGGTAATGAGATGGCATACAGGGAGGAGGTGAAACTCGCAGACTGGTGCAGGACAAACAACTTGGCCCTGAATGTCAGCTTTTGCATGCCCCGATCCACAAGTCAGCTTTTGTCAGCTTTTGCATGCCCCGATCCACATCAATGAGACTGCTGTGGCGATTGTTCATCACACAAAGTTCCTGGGGGTTCATGTGGCTGACAAACTGTCCTGGGACCTGCACACTTCCTCCCTTGTCAAAAAGGCACACCAGCGTCTGGACTTCCTGCGGCAGTTGAGGAGGGCCCACCTCAGTCCATCCATCCTCACTACTTTCTACAGGGGCACCATAGAGTGTGTTCTGACCAGAACCATCTCTCTCTGGTTTGAAAACTGCAGCGCTGCGGAGAGAAAGGGGCTGAGGAGAGTGGTGAGGTTAGCTGGATGGACTAATGGTACAACTCTTCCTACCATTCAGGAGCTGGCCCACAGAAGATGCATATCTAAAGCTAAAGTCATCATCAAAGACCCCACCCACCCCGACCACAGTCTGTTCTCCCTTCTCCCCTCTGTCACGAGGTACCGCAGTCTGCGGACCGAGACTGTGAGGTTTCAAAATAGCTTCTACCCCACTACCATCAGATGACTGAACTCAGAATCAAACTAATCCCACTAATTCTCAAATTAGGCTTATCAGACTTTAATTTGCGTTTTTTCTCGTAATTCGTTTTACAGTGCTGTGAAATGACAATAAAGAGATCTTGAATCTTGAATCTTCTACAGCACCTATTCAACCTTAGTCTAATGCAGGACAAGGTTCCAGTGCTATGGAAGACATCCTGCCTTGTTCCGGCACCCAAGAAGTCGCATCCAGCTGTGCTCAATGACTACAGACCAGTTGCCTTGACGTCTCATGTCATGAATGTCCTGGAGAGACTGGTTTTGGCCCATCTGAAACCTCAGGTAACCACCTCACTAGACCCACTGCAGTTTGCCTACCGCCCCTTGGTTGGTGTTAAGGACGCGATCATCTACCTGCTTCAACTGGCCCTCTCTCACCTGGATAGAGCTGGCAACACTGTGAGGATGATGTCCTTTGATTTCTCCAGTGCCTTCAACACGATCCAGCCTACAGTGCTAAAGGATAAGCTCCAGGTGATGCAGGTGGATACCTCCACAATCTCCTGGGTAACTGACTACCTGATAAACAGACCAGAGTTTGTGAGGCTGAGAGGATGTGTGTCTGATCAGGTGGTTAGCAACACGGGAGCACTGCAGGGGACCGTACTCTCACCTTTCCTCTTCACACTGTACACCTCAGACTCTGACTCATGACTCTGCAGTTGTTGGATGTATCAGCGAAAGGGGGGAAAATGAGTACAGGGATCTGGTTGATCGCTTTGTGGCGTGGAGTAGGAGCAACCACCTTGTCCTGATTAGCTGGTTGTGGAAAAAAGGATGCTCCACAAACTGCTCAGTATTATGGACAACAACTCTCATCCACTACATGACCTCCTGATTAAAGAACAGGACAGTTTCAGTCGGAGACACTTGCAGCTCTACTGTGAAAAGGACCGTTACAGGAAGTCATTCCTACCAACTGCCATAACTCTGTGTAATGAGGAGACATATTCTGTAACAGTAACAAGTTTTTTCACAGTGCTGTTGTTTTGCACAAGAGTCCACATGTATATTTTTCTTATGTATATTTTCATATGTATATTTTTTCAACAACAGGTTTTCCAGGCTGCTGCTAGCATTATCAACAAGGCCCGGAGCCCCCTATGTCTACTTCTCATCATCATCATCACCATCACCATCATCATCATCATCACCATCATCATCACTTTTATTCGCCAGGTATGTGAACACACATGAGGAATTTGCTTCCGGTTACACTTTGCTCTCTTGGTACAGACATCAAACATATATAGACAGGCACAGTTAAAAAACAAAACTTGACAAGTAAACATATACATAAACAAGAATGAAAACAAAAGCTATGTACATGTAAAAAGGTATACAGGTTTACATACTTTTTCCACCCTGCACTGTGAATGTTTACATGTTGTGTTCAATTAAAAACATGAAAACTTTTTTTGTGCAGTATTAGTTTAAGCAGACTGTGTTTGTCTAGTGAGGTGACTTAGATGAAGATCAGAACATATTTTATGACCAATTTATGCAGAAACCCAAGTAATCCCAAATGGTTCACATACTTTTTCTTGCAACTGTATATATGCATAGCTGTTCATCACAGAGACAACCTGAGGAAAAAACTGTTCTTGTGTCTGGATGTTTTGGCATACAGAGCTCTGTAGCACCTCCCAGAGAGGAGAAGTTTAAACAGTTTGTGACCAGGCTGTGTTGAGTCTGCCCGTTTCCTGACTCTGGACAGTTACAGGTCCTGGATGGAGGGCAGGCTGACACCAATAATTTTCTCTGCAGACCTTATTGTCCGCTGCATCTGTCCTTTTTCTATTTGGTGACCGATCCAAACCAAACAGTGATGGAAGAGCAGAGAACAGACTGAATGATGGCACAGTAGAATTGTGTCAGCAACTCCTTAGGCAGGCTGAGCTTCCTGAGCTGGTGCAGGAAGTACAACCTCTGCTGTGTCTTTTGAGGATAGTGACTGTGTTGGTCTCCCACTTCAAGTCCCGGAGATTGTGGAGCCCAGAAACCTCAAAGTTTCAACAGCAGACACAGTATTGTTGGTGATGGTGATTGGCGAGCCCAGCCTCTCCTGCTGCTTCCTGTAGGTCAGGACGTTTGTAATCCACTGACAGGTGGAGGAGGGCACAGTGAGCTTGGTGAGTTTGGTGTGGAGGATGTCTGGAACAATGGTGTTGAACGCCAAACTGAAGTCCAGGAACAGGATCCTGGCGTACGTCCCTGCAGAGTTGAGGAGTTTAAGGATGTAGTGCAGTCCGTTGTTGTTTGCATCATCTGCTGACCTGTTTGCCCGGTAGGCAAATTGCAGGGGGTCCAGCAGGGAGTCTGTGATGTCCTTCAGGTACGACAACACCAGTCTGTCAAAGGACTTCATGACTACAGATGTGAGGGCGATGGACCTGTAGTCAATGGGTTTTTTGGGGACCGGGATTATTGTGGAGCATTTGAAGCATGAAGCATCAAGAAGATGGCCAACTGGTCAGCAGACCTTCAGGCAGGAGGGAGACATACCGTCTGGGTCGGGTACCTTTTAAGGTCCGGGGATTGGGCTCGCCACTCAATAACCTAAATTTTGTACCTTAATCCAATGGAAAACTTGTGTGGTGACATCAAAAATGCTGTTTCTGTGGCAAAACCAAGAAATACAGAGGAATTGTGGAAGGTTGTCAAATCATCCTGGGCTGGAATACCTGTTTACAGGTGCCAGAAGCTGGTTGACTCCATGCAGCACAGATGTGAAGCAGTTCTCAAAAACAGTGGTTATATAACTAAATATTAGTTTAGTGATTCACAGGAATGCTAAATCTTAACATTTTTTCAGTTTATTGAGTAAATATTTGAGTTTGTAATGAAAAATGCAGACACTACTTTGTTGAACAGCCGAATAACATTTTTTCCTTTATTTTCTGTAAAGTAATTAAAATATTGATACTTTTTTCTTGATGTTTTTATGTAAAATATAATGTGCAGGATTCCCAAAAATGGAAATAAAAACTTTTGAGCTTTACTCACGTTTTAAAAAACACTGCTATTATTTTGAACACAACCGTACGTCATACAAACTGCATCAGGATAAAATAACAATTAAAGCTGCAAGTGGCATTGAACAGGTCCTCGCGCATGTGCGCATGTTGGCATGTGCACGCGTTGGCATGTGCACTCGTCGGGCAAGTTATAAGTCAATCAGATGAAGTCCCTGGGAGGAGTTTGTTAAAACAGAACATAAGAAGCAACCACTTTTTTCTCATAGGGTCAAATTTGACAAAATAGCCACACCCACACCGTTTCATCAAAATTCATAATTTTGATAACTTTTCATAGTCAAGTTTCAATTGGATGGGATGAAATCCCTACGAGGAGTTTGTCAAATTTGACCCTTTCACCTAATTCTGGCTAATGTGTGTAGTCAATTTTAACAGAATGCCACGCCCACACCGTTTCATCAAAATTCATAATTTTGATAACTTTTAATCTTCAGGTCTATGTGAACACACCTACCACGTTTGAAGTGACTTGGATAAAATCCCTAGGATGAGTTTGTTAAAATAGGAGACGCGTTAGCCAGAATTGGATAAAAGGGTCAAATATGATGGAGGGCCATGCCCACACCGTTTCATCAAAATTCATAATTTTGATAACTTTTACTCAGGAAGTCTATATCAGCCAGCTCTATCAGCCAAAAAGTCAATGGAGACACATTTAAAAAACACATTGTCGGGCTGCCGTGTCTACATAGTTTCTCAAAAGGGTACAACCCAGGGTTGTTTCTGATATTTTCACTCTGCACCGTACAATCAATATTGTTGAAGCTGGACATCATCTTGAAAAGGAGTGTTTTTCTATCGCCACTAGGAGGCGCTGTGAAAATCACCAAAGGTTGTCATGGAAATGCGTTCTAGACTTCCATTATATATCAGAGGTTTGGAGAAGATTGGAGTATTTTTCGCAAAGTTATAGCACGTCAAAATTTCATGAAAACACGCCGAATTTCGTGGCCCCACCCTTCCCACACAGTAAATCCAAACCTCACGATTTTGATAAATTTTCATTGTCAAGGCCTTAAGAACATACATGGCAAGTTTCAAAAAGATAGCATGAAAGCCCTAGGAGGAGTTCGTTCAAATACAACCCCTGGAAGTGACCCCAAAAACACTTTGAAACAAAATGGACGGCGTACACTTCGTTGTAGCCCGGGTCACTAAAAGACTTTTTTGTAGGCCTGGGGGAGACACGTTGCCACTGGAAGCCATGTCTCTACGTGAAATTTTGTCAATGGCGGAGGCTCTGTACAAGATTTTGTAGGTGGTGCTGTGGAGCATATTTTAACATACTCCTCCTAGGGATTTCATCCCCGTTTCCTAATTGAAACTTGGTGTGTGTGTTCTTAAGGCCTTGACTATGAAAAGTTATCAAAATTGTGAATTTTGATGAAACAGTGTGGGTGTGGCTATTTTGTCAAATTTGACCCTATGAGAAAAAAGTGGTTGCTTCTTATGTTCTGTTTTAACAAACTCCTCCCAGGGACTTCATCTGATTGACTTAAAACTTGCCGGACGTTTTAACGTGCGCACATGCGCGAGGGCCCGTTCAACGCCGCTTGCGGCTTTAATTAGGGCCCGAGCGCCGAACAACGTTCAGGCAGCAAAAGCCCTATTGTATCCTTAGGATTTTTAGGGCCCGAGCACGCGGTGCGAGGCCCTGTTGAATTTTGAATGTTTATTTTTTATTTTTTTATTTTCATTTTTAGGGCCCGAGCATGCGGTGCGAGGCGAAATGTACTCACGAAAATTTGCCTACCCCCCTAAAGTCGGGTGTAAAATTACATATTTTAGGGGTCTCGTGCATGGGCGTGCAAAAATGCCACCTAGGTTTATGTTTTCGGAGGGGGCCCTCAACACGGTTTCATCCACATGTACGAAATTTGGAGGGAGTATGTAACATATTGAGACATGCAAAAAAGTCTCTTGGTGACCTGGGCTACAGCGAAGCGTACGGCGTCCACTTTGTTTCAAAATTGGCGTTTTCGTGTTTTTGGGGTCATTTCCAGGGGTCGTATTTGAACAAACTCCTCCTAGGGCTTTCATCCTATCTGTTTGAAACATGACGTGTTTCTTAAGGCCTCGACAATGAAAAGTTATCAAAATCGTGAGTTTTGGATTTACTGTGTGGGAGGGGCGAGGCCATGAAATTCAAACTTCAAACTTGGTAGGTCTGTTCATATCGACCTCCTGAGTAAAAGTTACCAAAATTACTGACTTTGATGAAACCTTGTGGGCGCGGCTCTCCATCAAGTTGGACCATTTGATCCAAAATTTTAACTGCATTGACTTTTTGCCTGGTTTTTAAGGCAAAAGTGTTGGGCGTTCATATACTTTGTCCGAGCTGTCTGAAACTTCTTGTGGTTATTAAGACCAATATGATGCAAATTTCAGCTGTATAATTAATTAGGGGGCCCGGCAAAAATGCTCTATATCGCCCCCTTGAATTTTTCTTTGAGGCAGCCCCGCCACAGTTTTGGACACAGAGTTATGAAACCTCAGCCGAATTGTAGAACATGGCAAGACCTACAATTTCCTTTCCTGAGTAAAAATTATGAATTTTCATGAAACGGTGTGGACGTGGCACTCCGTCACATTTGACCATTTGACCCAATTCTGGCTAATGTGTGTTGTCAATTGAACAAACTCCTCCTAGGGATTTTATCCAAGTCATTTCAAACTTGGTAGGTATGTTCATATAGACCTGAAGATCAAAAGTTATCAAAATTATTAATTTTGATGAAACGGTGTGGGTGTGGCTATTTTGTCAAATTTGACCCCATGAGAAAAATGTGGTAGCTTCTATTCTGTTTTAACAGACTCCTCCCAGGGATTTCATCTGATTGACTTAAAACTTGCCCGACGTGCGTTCAACGCCGCTTGCGGCTTTAATTTGATTTGTGTCTGATGATTAGAGAGAGAGAGAGAGAGAGAGAGAGAGAGAGAGAGAGAGAGAGAGAGAGAGAGAGAGCACTTTGGTAGAGAGTCATAGAGTGACTACAGAGAGAGCGAGCGCGAGCGAGTTATTGCCTGATTGTTTCACAGCGGTTACATTGAGCAGGCATAGACGCGCTCACAGCAACCCACCTCAGCTCCCCTCACCCACCCAACACCGCACTCCTGCACCACTGGTTGCTGCTTTCCTTGTCCCTGTGTGAACGTAGCCGTATTCAGCGTGTAGACGAGCGTAAAGGCACTTCTGGGATGCTTCGAGAAAGATCCATGTTATGCAGTTTGCAATACATGTAACAAACATCGGTATCGGCATTGACCAAGTTGTTATTTTAAACATCAGTATCGGCCCAGAATTTCACAATTGGTGCATTCCTACTAATTAATAACGTTGCAGCTTTATTAATAGTCCATGCTAGTTAAACAGCTAAACTTTAGCACAGATGCTCCGTGTTTAGATCCCGTCCTGCTGTGGGACGTTTGGGTCAACCATCAATGTCATGCATGTGCATGCTCTAAACCCCTGGTTTAGAGCAACCTATGGCTTGTGAGGCAGATGTGGCACCTTTGATGACTGCAACTGGCTCACAGACAGGAGAAAGTAAACATGTACCGTCCGGTACTGCGTCGGGCCTACCACTAAAAGATTCAGTGGCGGTACGCGGTCAAAGCCGCACTCTGGGTCAGAAACTTATCTGCTAGCAATATGCAGTCTTGAAAACTACTTTGTCTGTTTAAAAATTCCTTTTAATTCATTCCGAATAGTTTCTGAACTGTCCACGCTGTGTTTTAGTCCATGCTAGACGGAGCCTTGGCTGGGCATCTCCCTCTTCCCCTCCCCTCAGAGAGAGCCCGGTGGTCTCCTCTGCGCCCAGCCTTCCAAACGTGTACCACACGTTTAATATCTTTACGTTCGATGCAAAATGTTCCAATTAAAATCAGTAGGAGAGTAAGCAGTTGTGTTTTGTGTTATTTTGTTCAATTTTAACGATACAGAACAGCTGGTACGCGAGGGCACATGCGTGTCTACATCCGAAACACAGTGGTTGCTATGTGGATTGGTGCATGATCGGGACCATGCAGCACCAGAACTCGCATTAATGTTAAGAAGTATTTTATTTATTAATGCTTAGCTTCAGTATAATAACGTTATTAAAAAGAATAAATTCATAGACTTATTATACTCTAAAACTGTTGGTCTTACTTAAAGATTCACGCATTTATTTGTATTCAGTGTTAAAAAATATTATATGGCTCCCAAAGAAATACATTTTAAAATATGTGGTTTTCATGGCTCTCTCAGCCAAAAAGGTTCCCAACCCCTGTTGTAAACAATACCATTGGTTCTAGGGTGTGACAATCTGTCAATAAAAATCAGCCATCAGCCCACACTTTTTCTCTGGATCTACACTGATCTCAACTCTGGATGACCACATCATTAATGCACATTTTAAACATTCTGCATTTGCACATGACCTCATCTATACTTCTGCACAATCTGCATTTTCTCAGCTCTTTTCATTTTAGAACATATTATTTAAAAATTTAATTGTTTATATTTTTTTAATTTTTAAAAAAAATATCTTTCTTATACTTTAACTTAATGTTTGTTATACACCAATAACACCAAGTCAAATTCCTGGTATGTGAAAACCTACTTGGCAATAAACATGATTCTGATTTTTCTGCTTTCTTGTCTTTCTTTATTATTTTTTTATTTGATTTTTTTAAAGATTTTTTTTTGGCCTTTTCAAGCTTTTTATTTGATAGAGACAGCTGAAGAGTGACAGGAACGCAAGGAGAGAGAGATGGGGAATGACATGCGGGCAAGAGCCACAGGTCGGATTTGAACCTTGGGCTTCCACAGCAAGGACTGAGCCTTTGCACATGGGGCGGCTGCTCTACCAACTGAGCTAAACACCGCCCCACTTGTCTTTCTTTCTTGAGGTTACACCTTGATTGGGCATTGTGGTTGGGGCTGCTGCTCTGGTCCTATCATTATCATAATTATTATTAGTAGCAGTCATATTTCCATTAAAGTTACAGTTATTATCATTATTTTTATTGCTACTGTGCATCTGTCTGTGTCTGTGTGTGTCTCTATCGCTCTACTGTCACCAAATTCTTGTTTATGGTGAAAATTTTTGGGTCATAACAATTCCCACCATGAACACAGGTTTGACTTCTGTGTTGCTGTGTGAAAATTTCTTCACTATTTTGCAGTATAAATTCCAAGCCAGACAGAGATTTAGAAGCTGGGTACATGAAATAAACAAAGTCAAAGCACACCAGCATAGTTTAGTCCATGAATCCACCTGGATAGCCTCAGTTTCAGAGACATTACTGACTGTGGAGAGGTTTGCCCGACCCAAGCGACTAATAGGCAGCCATTGCGTCGTCGGGCTGCATTTTTTCATAAGTTAGATCTGGTTCAGCTTCTCTGCCGCAGGATGCTGCATCTTCTGACAGACTGCTGCGGCTGAAATGGATGACCCCCACTCAAATTAATGGAACATTTTTGGCGTCTTTGG
This sequence comes from Protonibea diacanthus, assembly GCA_028641955.1. Lineage (NCBI taxonomy): Eukaryota > Metazoa > Chordata > Actinopteri > Sciaenidae > Protonibea > Protonibea diacanthus. Next base: position 31,837,785 of record CM053976.1, on the reverse strand, counting down.
TACAGCATCAGATTCTGGGGGGCCTAGCCCCCAAATTCCACCATTCATTTGAGTGGCAGTCATCCATTTGGGCAGCGTTTTAGTCAAAGTTTTAAACTCCAACAGCTTCGCCGCAGTCTGTCTCAGAAGCATCCCAGAAGCGGAACTCTGCTCGGCTCCGCGTTAAATGCGCAGCTGTTGTATTTTTGACGGACGCTGCGAGCAGCCCACATCAATTTACATAGAGCAGCTTGAGCTGACAGGGACACAGAAACAGTGTAGAGAAGTGGATTTTTCAAAATAAAATACCCCGTGCAAACTGCCGGTCATAAAAACAGAAAAAAAACCAAACATATTTACACATGTAGAAGAATATTTAGCAGCACAAAAACCAAGAAAATAACCAAATCCAAGCAAGTAAACAAAGTCTGATGGGCTAAACGCTTCTGAAATGCTCCTGGTGGGGTTTGAAGTCAAGTGAAAGGACGGATCAAAACAGTGTCGCAGCCCAGACGTGACCGAGATGTGCCAGGTGGCGTTTCAGGTTAACTGGCTGCCAACCACATGGTGCCATAGCAACATGTTCAGCTGCTGAGAAACTGGTTCTCACATCAAAGACAGCATCCAGCCGGCCTGAACCCAACCAGTTTGCATTCAACACCACCACTTTGAAAACAACACAATCCTGGCATACTTAGCACTCCAGGCTTGAGTAACACACTTGACTGCAACTGGATACTGGTTTTCCTTGCAAACAAACCCCAGACAGCTCAACATGGAGGTCACACCTCCTCCACTCCAGTGTTTCACACCAGAGCCTACTACCCCCTCATTAACAGCCTGTTCACCTTGCTGCTATCTAGTGGGAAATATAATAGTAGGTGGTGTGTGTGATGCCAAGTGTTTGCTTGAAAACAACAGTGGAAGCTGCTAAAGGTTAGAGTAGATGTTATAGATCAGTTATATCACAACTGGAGAGTATTTCTTCATTGAAAGCAAGCAAAGACCGGCACTGATGGATTTTCTCAATGGAATTTTCTCAACGTTTTTTTTCTCATGACTAGCTTCTTTAAGAATTTAACTATGCTATAAATTTGCTCAAGATAGACAGTGATAGACAGATCAAACATTTACCTGCCAAGTATTTTTGAAGTTAAGTAAAAGTATCTGTCCTTATGCACGGTGACATGCTTTATGGTAGGCGTATTCTGTCACTTCCGGTTATCGGTGTTACTGCCACGGTGCCCTCTGCTCTGCTCATCTAAACAGATTTTCGTATATTTTTCACATCAGTGATTATCCACATAACTCTACACTATCCTTAGACTTGTTCTGTTTGTGCACGAACAGGTTTCTTAACTCTAGTAACCACAATCCGATAGTTTTACCAGTTTCTGTTAGTCACACTAACTAGCCTAGCTATAGCAATGGCTTTTATTTGTAGCTTTGGAGGCGAGGCTCAGTGAGTTAGAGGCATGGTACCGCACCACCGAACAGTCAGTAGCTGCTATAGTTAGTAAGTCCCCTGTAGCCACCGAAGGTAGCTTCAGCCAGCCGTCCCCCGGTAATTGCCGGGCAGCCGGGAGGCTGGGTGACTGTCCGAAGGAGGCAAAGCTGCAAACTGAAGCCCACGGTACACCACCAACCACTCCACGTTTCAAACAGATATTCCCCACTCAGAAGCCAACTCTGGTCACTGGCAGTTCCATTTTACGAAACGTGAAGTTAGCGACCCCAGGGGTCATAGTCAAATGCATCCTGGGGGCCAGAGCGGGCGACATCCAGTCAAATTTGAAACTGCTGGCTAAAGATAAACGTAGATACAGTAAGATTGTTATCCACGTTGGCGGTAATGACACCCGGTTACGCCAATCAGAGGTCACTAAAATTAATGTTTCATTGGTGTGTGCATACACCAAAACGATGTCGGACTCCATAGTTTTCTCTGGACCCCTGCCCAATGTGACCAGTGATGACATGTACAGCCACATGTCATCATTTCACCGCTGGCTGGCGAGGTGGTGTCCAGCAAACAATGTGGGCTTCATAGATAATTGGACACCTTTCTGGGGAAAACCTGGTCTGATTAGGAGAGACGGCATCCATCCCACTTTGGATGGAGCAGCTCTCATATCTAGAAATATGACCAAGTTTATTAGTCGCCCCCTCCTGGAGCTGCCACCTTATCGTGGTGGAGGGGTTTGCGTGTTCCAATGATCCCAGGAGCTATGTTGTCGGGGGCTTCATGCTCCTGGTAGGGTCACCCATGGCAATCAGGTCCTAGGTGAGGGACCAGACAAAGCGCAGCTCAACCCCCCCTGATGAAGATGACCACAAATGGAGCCAGGTCTCCCTTGCCCGGACGTGGGTCACCGGGGCCCCACCCTGGAGCCAGGCCTGGGGGAGGGGCTCGTCGGCGAGCGCCTGGTGGCCGGGCCTGCACCCATGGGGCCCGGCCGGGCACAGCCCGAAAGGGTGACATGGGTCCCCCTTCTCATGGGCCCACCACCCGTGGGAGGGGCCACAGGGGGCGGGTGCTGAGAGAGTTGGGCGGCAGTCGGAGGCGGGGACCCTGGCGGTCCGACCCCCGGCTGCAGAAGCTGGCTCTGGGGACGTGGAACGTCACCTCTCTGGCGGGGAAGGAGCCTGAGCTGGTGCGCGAGGTCGAGAGGTACCGGCTAGATATAGTCGGGCTCGCCTCAACACACAGTGTAGGCTCTGGAACCAGTTTCCTCGAGAGGGGTTGGATGCTCTACCACTCTGGAGTTGCCCCCGGTGAGAGGCGCAGAGCAGGGGTGGGAATGCTTGTTTCCCCCCGGCTCGGTGCCTGTACATTGGGGTTTACCCCGGTGGACGAGAGGGTAGCTTCCCTTCGCCTTCGGGTGGGGGGACGGGTCCTGACTGTCGTCTGCGCCTACGCGCCGAACGGCAGTTCGGAGTACCCACCCTTTTTGGAGTCCTTGGAGGGGGTGCTGGAGGGTGCTCCACCTGGGGATTCCCTCGTCCTCCTGGGGGACTTCAATGCTCACGTGGGCAGTGACAGTGAGACCTGGAGGGGCGTGATTGGGAGGAATGGCCCCCCCGATCTGAACCCGAGTGGTGTTTTGTTATTGGACTTCTGTGCTCGTCATGGATTGTCCATAACGAACACCATGTTCAAACATAAGGGTGTCCATATGTGCACTTGGCACCAGGACACCCTTGGCCGCAGTTCGATGATCGACTTTGTGGTCGTGTCGTCGGACTTGCGGCCACATGTTTTGGACACTCGGGTGAAGAGAGGGGCGGAGCTGTCAACTGATCACCACCTGGTGGTGAGTTGCCTCCGATGGTGGGGGAGGATGGCGGTCAGACCTGGCAGGCCCAAACGTTCTGTGCGGGTTTGCTGGGAACGTCTGGCTGAATCTCCTGTCAGAAAGAGTTTCAACTCGCACCTCCGGGAGAGCTTCACTCACGTCCCGGGGGAGGCGGGGGACATTGAGTCCGAGTGGACCTTGTTCCGTACCTCCATTGTCAAGGCGGCTGACCGGAGCTGTGGCCGCAAGGTAGTCGGTGCCTGTCGTGGCGGTAACCCCCGAACCCGTTGGTGGACACCGGCAGTAAGGGATGCCGTCAAGCTGAAGAAGGAGGCCTACAGGACCTTTTTGGCCTGTGGGACTCCTGAAGCAGCTGACGGGTACCGACGTGCCAAGCGGAACGCGGCTTCTGCAGTTGCGGAGGCAAAAACTCGGGCATGGGAGGAGTTTGGTGAGGCCATGGAGAAGGACTTTCGAACGGCTTCGAGGAAGTTCTGGACCACCATCCGGCGGCTCAGGTGGGGGAAGCAGTGCACTGTCAACACTGTGCTCAGTGGGGATGGGGTGTTGCTGACCTCGACTGGGGACGTCCTGGGTCGGTGGAAGGAATACTTCGAAGACCTCCTCAATCCCACCAGCACGTCTTCCAGTGAGGAGGCAGAGTCTGGGGACCCCGTGGTGGGCTCGCCTATCTCGGGGGCTGAGATCGCCGAGGTAGTCAAAAAGCTCCTCGGTGGCAAGGCCCCGGGGGTGGATGAGGTCCGTCCGGAGTTCCTAAAGGCTCTGGATGTTGTGGGGCTGTCTTGGTTGACACGTCTCTGCAACATCGCGTGGACATCGGGGGCAGTGCCTCTGGACTGGCAGACCGGGGTGGTGGTTCCCCTCTTCAAAAAGGGGGACCGGAGGGTGTGCTCCAACTACAGGGGGATCACACTCCTCAGCCTCCCTGGGAAGGTCTTTGCGGGGGTCCTGGAGAGGAGGGTCCGCAAGATTGTCGAACCTCAGATCCAGGAGGAGCAGTGTGGTTTTCGTCCTGGTCGTGGAACTGTGGACCAGCTCTATACCCTCAGCACGGTCTTGGAGGGTGCATGGGAATTCGCCCAACCAGTCTACATGTGCTTTGTGGACCTGGAGAAGGCGTTCGACCGTGTCCCTCGGGGAGCCCTGTGGGGGGTGCTCCGGGAGTATGGGGTTCCGGACCCACTGATACGGGCCGTCCGGTCCCTGTACTCCCGGTGCCAGAGCTTGGTCCGAATTGCCGGCAGTAAGTCGGACCTGTTTCCAGTGAGAGTTGGACTCCGCCAGGGCTGCCCTTTGTCACCGATTCTGTTCATAACTTTTATGGACAGAATTTCTAGGCGCAGTCAGGGCGTTGAGGGGCTGCGGTTCGGTGGCCTCAGGATTGGGTCACTGCTTTTTGCGGATGATCTGGTCCTGTTGGCTTCATCGGAGCGCGACCTTCAGCTCTCTCTGGAGTGGTTCGCAGCCGAGTGTGAAGCGGCTGGGATGAGAATCAGCACCTCCAAATCTGAGGCCATGGTTCTCAGCCGGAAAAGGGTGGAGTGCAGCCTCCGGGTCGGGGACGAGATCCTGCCTCAAGTGGAGGAGTTCAAGTATCTCGGGGTCTTGTTCACGAGTGAGGGAAGGATGGAGCGGGAGATTGACCGGCGGATCGGTGCGGCTTCTGCAGTGATGCGGACTCTGCGCCGGTCCGTCGTGGTGAAGAGAGAGCTGAGCCGAAAGGCAAAGCTCTCGATTTACCAGTCAATCTACGTTCCTACCCTCACCTATGGTCACGAGCTTTGGGTAGTGACCGAAAGAACGAGATCGCGAATACAAGCGGCCGAAATGAGCTTCCTTCGCGGCGTGGCTGGGCTCTCCCTTAGAGATAGGGTGAGAAGCTCGGCCATTCGCGGGGAGCTCGGAGTAGAACCGCTGCTCCTCCGCATCGAGAGGAGCCAGTTGAGGTGGCTCGGGCATCTAGTGAGGATGCCTCCTGGACGCCTCCCTGGTGAGGTGTTCCGGGCACGTCCCTCCGGGAGGAGGCCCCGAGGAAGACCCAGAACACGCTGGAGGGACTATGTCTCTCGGCTGGCCTGGGAACGCCTTGGGGTTCCCCCGGAAGAGCTGGACGAAGTAGCTGGGGGGAGGGAAGTCTGGGTCTCCCTGCTGAGGCTGCTGCCCCCGTGACCCGCCCTCGGATGAAGCGGAAGAAGATGGATGGATGGATGGATGGATGGTTTATTAGTCGACCAAAACCGTGACAACCCAGAGTTGAGACCAGGAAGCAGAGCTGCAGTCTTACACGCTTCTCTGCGCCTCCATTAGAGCAGCTGCCCACCCAGTCCTTTAGTATAGAGACTGTGTCTGTCCCCTGTCCACCAACATTATTTAAAGATAAAACAAACAGAAGAGGAGTTCACCATGAAAACTTAATAGAAAATTAAATCAACATCTCCAACAGTCCAAAATAAGAGAATTAAATGTGGACTCTTGAATATCAGGTCCTTGTCCTCTAAAGCTGATTTAGTCAGTTAATGAATTAATATCTGATTATGATATTGATTTACTTTGTCTCACTGAAACATGGCTGCAGGAGGATGAATATGTTAGCTTAAATGAATCCACTCCTCCCAGTCATCGTAATACTCATATTCCTCAAAGTAACAGTCGAGGTGGTGGAGTTGGAGCCATATTTGACTTAAGTCTATTAATAAATCCTAACCCTAAACTAAATTATAATTCATTTGAAAGTCTTGTTCTTAGCCTCACTCACCCAACCTGGAAAGCATTACAGCCAATTCTATATGTTACAGTATATCTGGCCCTTACTCTGAATTTTTATCTGAATTTGCATCAGGCTTGATCCTTAAAACAGATGAAGTAATAGGGGATCCCTCCTCTGTGTAAGTGATTTTAATATTCATGTGGACAACCACAATGATAGTCTTAGTACTGCGTTTATCTCTTTATTAGATTCAATTGGCTTCTGTCAGAGTGTAAATAAACCGACTCATTGTCTGAACCACACTCTTGATCTTGTTCTCTCATATGGCATTGAAATTGATCATCTAATAGTCTTTCCACAGAATCTTCTTCTATCTGACCATTTTTTAATGACCTTCGAGTTCATATTACTGGACTACAAGCCTTTTTGCAGAAACTCCTACAGCAGATGTTTATCTGACAGTGCTGTAGCCAAATTTAAGGAAGTGATTCCTTCAGTATTGAATTCAATGCCATGTCTCAATGTAGCAGAAGACTTGTCTGCTTCCTTTAGCCCCTCACAAATAGATCATCTTGTTGATAGTACTACAGGCTCATTACAGACAACTCTCGACTCTATTGCACCTCTGAAAAAGAAGATAATTAAACAGGGTTTAGCACCATGGTATAGCCAGCAGACTCGCAAATTAAAGCAAGTGGCATGTAATTCTGAACGCAAATGGCGTGCCACTAAACTGGAAGAATCTCGTTTAGTCTGGCAAGATAATCTTAAAACATACAGGAAGGCTCTCCGTAATGCCAGAACTGCCTATTACTCTTCATTAATAGAGGAAAATAAGAACAACCCCAGGTTTCGCTTCAGCACTGTAGCCAGGCTAACAGAGAACCACAGCTCTATTGACCCATCTATTCCTTTAGGTCTAACTAGTAATGACTTCATGAGCTTCTTTAATGATAAAATTATAACTATTAGAGACAAAATTCATCACGCCTTGCCTTCGACAGGCACTGATCTGTATTCTAATACAGCAAGTTTGGAAACAGCTGCAAAACCTGATATATATTTAGACTGTTTTTCTCCCATTGACCTTCATCAAATAACTTCAATAATTTCTTCATCTAAGCCGTCAACCTGTCTCTTAGACCCCATCCTAACCAGGATGCTCAAGAATGTTTTACCTCTAGTTTGCCCTTCTTTATTGGATATGATTAATCTGTCTTTATTATCAGGATATGTACCACAGTCCTTTAAAGTAGCTGTAATTAAACCTCTTCTTAAAAAACCCACTCTAGATCCAGAGGTTTTAGCCAATTACAGACCAATATCAAACCTTCCCTTTCTCTCTAAGATATTTGAGAAAGCAGTAGTTAATCAGCTGTGTGACTTTCTCCATAAGACCAGTTTATTTGAGGATTTTCAGTCAGGATTTAGAGTGCATCATAGCACAGAGACCGCACTAGTCAAAGTCACAAACAACCTCCTAATGGCATCAGACAAAGGACTCATCTCTGTACTTGTCCTGTTAGATCTTAGTGCCGCATCTGACACCATTGACCATCAAATTCTTTTACAAACACTGGAACATCAAATTGGCATCAAAGGAACCGCCTAAGCTGGTTTAAATCATATTTCTTAGATCGATCTCAGTTTGTTCACTTCAATGATGAATCCTCCATGCACACCAAAGTTTGTCGTGGAGTTCCACAAGGTTCTGTACTAGGACCACTTCTATTCAGTTTATATATGCTTCCTCTAGGGAACATTATTAGGAATCACTCCAGTTTTATCTGAATTCAACATCAGAAAATTGTAGGTCATCCAACTTTTTATATCTTAAGGCATGCTTGGAGTTTAGTTAACTGATTGGTTTCATCAGGCTTGATCGATAAATATAATTGGGTGTCGTCAGCATAACAATGAAAATTCATGAAGTTCTTGTAATTGGACCCAAACACCTCAGAAACTCTATCCAAAGACTTGGTTACCTTAGACGGGATCACCCTGGCCTCCAGCTCCACCGTAAAGAATCTTGGAGTTGTTTTTGATCAGGATTTGTCCCTTAATGTCCACTTAAAACAAATTTCGAGGACTGCATTCTTCTACGCAATATTGCCAAAATCAGACGCATCGTGTCTCAAGCGGATGCAGAAAAACTAGTCCATGCATTTGCTACTTCTAGGCTGGACTATTGTAACTCTTTGTTATCAGGCTGCTCCAATAAGTCTCTTAGGACTTTGCAGCTAATTCAAAATGCTGCTGCACGTGTTCTGACAGGAACCAAGATCAGAGATCACATCTCTCCCATTTTGGCTTCCTTGCACTGGCTACCTGTTGAATCTAGAATAGAATTTAAAATTCTTCTCCTTACATACAAAGCTCTTCATGGCCAGGCACCATCATATCTAAAAGAACTCATAGCACCTTACTACCCCTCTTGAGCACTGTGCTCTCAGAATGCTGGGTTCCTTGTGGTTCCTATAGTTTCCAAAAGTAGATTGGCAGCCAGAGCTTTCAGCTATCAAGCTCCTATTCTGTGGAACAAACTACCATTCTGGGAAGGTCAACACCTTCAAGAGTAGACTTAAGACTTTCCTTTTTGATAGCGCTTATAGTTAGGGCTGGCTTAGGTCGCCTAGTCAGGCACGTTACTGGTTAAAGATGCAGTCACACCTCCCTTTGCTGAAATCTCTCTCGTCTCTCTTGTCTCTCTCTCTCTCTCTCATCACCATTACCGTCAATGCATGTTACTAACTAAACTTCTTCCCCAGAGTTTCTGTGCTTTCTCGTCCAGCAGGTTCTCATGGATCATGGCTGCTGCTGTGGTCTGCTGCAGACATCCACTATATATAGCATTACTGTCATTATTGTTACCGTATCTCCACTACAGTTTATAGTTAGTTAATGATTTACTGCTGTACATCTGTGTCTCTCTATCTCTATCACAGGTTCCACTGCTACTGTAATCATTCTATCATTTATTGTATTTCATTGTCATTCTATCATTCATTGTAATTGTACAATATGTTTGTGTTGATTTGTTCTGTACATGTGACATCCATTGCACATCTGTCTGTCCTGGGAGAGGGATCCCTCCTCTGTGGCTCTTCCTGAGGTTTCTTCCACATTTTTTCCCTGTTAAAAGGTTTTTTTTGTGGGCAAGTTTTTCCTCACTCGAACCGAGGGTCTAAGGACAGAGGGTGTCACTCCCTGTACAGATTGTAAAGCCCTGTGTTTTGTGACTTTGGGCTACACAAATAAAATTTGATTTGATTTCATTTGATTTTCCAAACGGTAGATAATTCTTTGGACCAAACCATGTGGCACAGTCAGGTTACTGCATGAATGTATTTTAATAATATAATCACAATCAATTATAAGTTGTTTAAGAATTTTAGTACCTGCACTTCATATACTGTATGGATGCCATACATCACACAACAATACAGTTAAATACACTGTATCTAGACTCAGATGCATAACAGTCTTTAGTCAAAGATACAGTATGATCTGTGAATACAGGCAAAAAGCAGCAGCCTACCTCCTCCTCACACCAGTCATAAACCTTCCACTGAGAAACATGTCTGGCTCTGTGTCTCTTCCACAGCTCCAGGAACAGAGTGGCTGAAAATATACAGACAGCCAGTTACAGGTACTCCAGATCACAATGGATCAAATTATATTAGACATCATAGTAGAAAATGGGAAAATAGGAAATCACATTAGATCACAAATCAGATTAGATCAGGTCTGACACTCACCCCAGATTGCCATGAACATAGCAAAAGCCACGGTGCCCTCATTGTCAAACAGATGGCTGACCTGTGTGGATACACAAACAAATGCATCCCACCAAAAGGGAAAATCATACATTTGGTAACACACAAACACACATAGACAGCAGGACCATAAAACTCTGTTTCCATAAAACCACAAATATGCTCGAATATCACTCAAATATAATGACCGTTAGCTGGTAAAGTCCTTGTTACTCAGTTATTCAAAAATATTTTTAGCAAGCCACTTGTGTCAGCTTTGTGGTAAAGAAAGCCAAGTGCTTCCTCTTGGTGGAATTGCTTGTCTCTGTAAATAATATTATAAAGAGTACGATCTAGACCCACCGTATTTTCCGGACTATAGAGCGCACCTCAATATAAGCCGCACCCACTAAAATTTAAAATATATATATATTTTGTCACATACAAGCCGCACCGGACTATAAGCCGCCGATATCCAGGTTGAGAAATAAGATATTTACACAGAAAGTTCAGGCCACCTGCTTTTAAAACAGACCTCTGTCCTCTGAAAGCCTTCCTTGTCTTCTTGTGGCACTGAATCAGTTCTTCCTGCTGCCGTCTCCGACGTCTCACCATAGATTAATTCCCGTCCCCCGGTGGCGAACCCCCGGAGAGGGCGCAGCGGGTACTCGTTGCCCCTCCTCAAGCGGCGAGGTCCGGGTGGAGGGCGCCCAAGCCTTTCCAAGCCGACCCAGAGCCGGTCGCGGCGCACCGCCGCGGAGGAAATGCGCCCGTCGACTGGGAGAGGTCCCGCGAGGGGACCCTCCCGCACTGTGTGGCCGTCCCTGACCCGCCGAGTTGAATCCCCCGTGCGGACTGCGTGGTGTGTGAAAATGGCTGCGCGTGCCACCAGGTGGTGTGGAAGATACATCTATGGTGGAGCCGTTTATTTGATCTATGGTGGAAAACACATATGTGTCGTGGGGAAGGGGCGGCATGTTTGGTTATTTTGCAATAATTATACGACGACATAGCAGGAAATATGCGGCCTCGCAAAAATATGCAGCATATTGCTTATTACGCAGTAATCCACGCAATCGCGAAAAACTGGAGGGACTGATCATAGGAATTTCTTTGTGTGTTTTCCATGATGAGGGGGTGAGAGGGTGTGAAAATACTATTTTGCTGTTGTGTGTGTTGGGTTGCATGTGCTAAGAATAAAAACTGGCGCGTTCTTCTTTGCACTCTTCCGCTGCCTGTCTTGTTTTTGCACTTCCTGCTAGAGCGCCCCCTGAGGCTGAAGAAAAGTCCATAGAAAAGCCACATCTTTGTATAAGCTGCATGGTTCAAAGCGTGGGAAAAAGTAGCGGCTTATAGTCCGGAAAATACGGTACTCTGTATGAAAAGTGTCATGTGATAACTTTTGTTATGATTTGGCGTTATAAATATTTTATTATATAAATAGAACTGAATTAAAAATAGTATTACATTTAGCAAGCGATTTAGTCTTCACCATAAGTGTGACAAATTCAGTTTGAAAACATGTATGAAGCTCACATCCAACCTCTGTGTGCATCATCTTAGTACATGGTAAATTGGATACCATGCAAGGCGCTCATCAGTTTTGGGAGCAAAGCCTTTGGGAGCAATTTGGATTTCAGTCACTAAGTATTGAAAACATGCATCAGGATCAAACCACCAGTAAAACACTATTGTTTTTTATATGCAGACAGGTTTATGTTAGGACATATACATTCCTATAAACTGCCATAACTCTGTACAATGACTCCCTCTGTGCAGAGAGAGGAGACTCATTCTGGAACAGTTGATGGACATATTTTGCACAAGTTATTGCATGAGTCCATATGTACACTGCTCAAAAAAATTAAAGGAACAATTTTAATCACAATACAGCATCAAGTCAGTTCAGCTTCTGGAATATTGACTTGGTCACTTAAGTAGCTGGGAGAGTTGTTAATCATTTTCATCTGTTTTGGAGTTAAATAAATTAACAACAGGTACACTAGAGGGGCAACAATGAGACAACCCCTAAAACAGGAATGGTTTTACAGGTAGAGGCCACTGACATTTTTTCCCTCCTCATCTTTTCTGACCAATTTCTCATTAGTTTTGCATTTGGCTAGGGTCAGTGTCTCTGTGGATCGCATGGTGTAGTACCTGGACCCTACAGAGGTTGCACAGGTAGTCCAACTCCTCCAGGGTGGGACATCAATATGGGCCGTTGCCAGAAGGTTTGCTGTATCTCCCAGCACAGTCTCAAGAGCGTGGAGGAGATTCCAGGAGACGGTCAGTTAATCTAGGAGACCTTGACAGGGCCGTAGAAGGTCCTTAACCCATCTGCAGGACCAGTATCTGCTCCTTTGTGCAAGGAGGAACCGGATGAGCACTGCCAGAGCACTACAAAATGACCTACAGGAGGCCACTGGTGTGAATGTCTCTGACTAAACAATCAGAAACAGACTTCATGAGGGTGGCCTGAGGGACCAATGTCCTGTAGTGGACCCTCTGCTCACTGCCCGGCACCGTGGAGCTCGACTGGCATTTGCCACAGAACACCAGAATTGTCAAGTCTGCGACCTATGATTTCACAGATGAGAGCAGGTTCAACCTGAGCACATGCGATAGACGTGAACGGGTCTGGAGATGCCTTGGAGAACGTTATACTGCCTGCAACATCAATCAGCATGACCGGTTTGGTGGTGGTCAGTGATGGTCTGGGGAGGCATATCCCTGGAAGGACGCTCCAACCTCTACAGGTTAGATAACAGCACTCTGACTGCTATTAGGTATCAGAATGAAATCCTTGGGCCCATTGTCAGACCCTACGCTGATGCGGTGGGTCCTGGATTCCTCCTGGTGCACGACAATGCCCGACCTCATGTGGCGAGAGCATTCAGGCATGTCCTGGAGGATGAAGGAATTGATACCATTGACTGGCCCCTATGCTCGACTGACCTAAATCCAATAGAACACTTCTTGGACATTATGTTTCCATCCATCGCCGCCGCCAGGTTGCACCTTAGACTATCCAGGAGCTCAGTGATGCCCTGGTCTAGCTCCGCGACCTATGATTTCACAGATGAGAGCAGGCTCAACCTGAGCACATGCGATAGACGTGAACGGGTCTGGAGATGCCTTGGAGAACGTTATGCTGCGTGCAACATCAATCAGCATGACCAGTTTGGTGGTGGTCAGTGATGTTCTGGGGAGGCATATCCCTGGAAGGACGCACCAACCTCTACAGGTTAGATAACAGCACCCTGACTGCTATTAGGTATCAGAATGAAATCCTTGGGCCCATTGTCCAGGCCCTACGCTGATGCAGTGGGTCCTGGATTCCTCCTGGTGCACGACAATGCCCGACCTCATGTGGCGAGAGTATTCAGGCATGTCCTGGAGGATGAAGGAATTGATACCATTTACAGGCCCCTATCGACTGACCTAAAGGCACTACTCCATAAAAGCAGTTATCACCCCAGACATACCTACAGAGGCCTGATTAAATCCCAGCTGATCCTCTTCCACAGCATCTGCACCTTCAAAGGAGACATGGAGGAGGCCATCGGGATTCTGTTTGGTGCACTGAGGACCAGTGGTTACTCGAAGCGCTTCCTCAGGAGTGTGAAAGAGGAGACCAGCCAGTCATTTGAACACAAATATGACAACACTCTGACCTTAATAAAAACAATGGGAAATCATATGGGGAGGCACTTCGAGGCACTTCGAGGCTTGGACATTGATTTTGTTTGTCTCCCCCACATTTTTGACCCATTTGCTCAAACGGGTATTAACCCGTGGCAGGCCCTGAAACCAACAACAAAAAACATAGTGTATGCTGTAAAATGCAGGGCCTGCCACAACTTTATGTGGGGGAGACCAGACACAACATCAGAACCAGAGTGAAACAACACCTCTACAAAATGAATAGTGGGAATGGCACAAGTGTGCTGTATGAACATTTTAAACTCCACGGCCAACATAGCATAGCATACAAAGCATGTCCCTGGAGAGCAATTTGAATTTGACCACTGTGCAGAGACGAGCCGCAGAGAGAAAGTGGATTCATTTGTTAAAAACAATAGCTTTGAAAAAATACAACTAATGAATCCATTTCCACTTGATAAAGCTGCCTTTTTCGGTATTTACTAGAAATACAACCTCCTGGCCCCCCAGGGCCTCTCCCATGATGATATGAGAATGGACACTTCTTTAAATATGCATTTTTATCCTGCATGTGTGTATGTGTATTTCTTTATGCATCTATATGAATTTCTTTTATACCTGTGTGTATATATTATTTTGTCTACCCTTCTTACATGTGTGATGGTGTGTACTTGGGTGCCTAGCAGCAAAACTGCGAAGCACCCATTGTGTTTGTAGCTTTTCCTATCATCATCATCATCATCATCATCATCATCATCATTATTATTATTACTACTATAACTGCAAGCAGCGATGGGTGCCTAGCAGCTTAGCAGGGAAGCCTATGCCTGCTCAGGAAGGCGTCATGAGTCCATACACCAAGTTTTGTGGCGATACATCGAGACATCGCAGAGATATTGGCCCACTTCCTGTTTGGCGGCTTTACCGCCGATTTGGATTGGCTGTTACGGCAAAAGAGGTCTTGTGGTCTTGTGTCTGTTAATGGGAATTTTAAAGTTTTTTATTTTGAAGGGACTCTTATTTTGAAAGCCTTTTGTCTTGTCTGTGTGTGTGTGTGTGTGTGTCTGTGCATCTGTGTGTGTGTGTGTGTGTATTTGTGTGTGTGTGTGTGTGTGTGTGTGTGTGTGTGTGTGTGTGTGTGTGGTCTTCTCTGTGAATCTGAGAGTTTTACAAACTCTTATTTTGAAGGGACTCTTATTTTGAAAGACTTGCCTTGTCTGTGTGTAGTGTGTCTGTCTGTGCTTTATCTATGTGAGAAGAAAGATAAAGTGGCTGACATTAAAAATGTAGTCTTGATTAGTCATTGATATCATACAGAGACTTCAACAAAGTCAAAGGCAGGCTTGAGGTTGCCAAGCAATCAGGGTGAGCTGTAGGTCAGAGTTTTTATTTTGAAGGGACTCTTATTTTGAAAGCCTTTTGTCTTGCCTGTGTGTGTGTGTGTGTGCGTGTGCGCATGTGTGTTTGTCTTGTCTGTCTCTATGTGTGTGCTTGTGTGTCTGCCCTGACTGTCTGTGTGTGGTGTGTGTGTCTGTCTGCGTCTCTATGTGTCTGTTTGTGTTTGCGAGAGAGAAGGATAAATGGCTGACGTTAAAAATGTAGTCTTGATAGTCATTGATATCATACAGAGACTTCAACAAAGTTAGTCAAAGGCAGGCTTGAGGTTGCCAAGCAACCAGGGTCAGCTGCAGGTCAGAGTAATTAGTCACAGGTGTGCACATGCAGTCTGTATCTCAAACCGAGAGACACAGAAAGTCTCTGAATGAAGCCCCTCGAAGGTGGCCAAAAAACAGCCTATAAGGTGTGCCGCAAACCAAAAACCGGAATGACTTTTGGCTTCCTCGTCCTGTCGACCAGTTCCTTGCCGATTTTCAGGCGAAAATTGCGTAAACTTTGGCCGGGGTCGTCAGATAAAGAGCATGTACTCCCTGCTCTTCTGGAAATTTCTCCTCTCAAATTAACATGGGATTACATTGGGCAGGAGATGGGTGTTTGTGCCGCATCTTTGCATCTCACGCTAAAACTACACATCTGACAGCTTTATGACAGCGAATATGAGCGAGACGACAAATTTTCCTACATTTCTAGCTATAAATGATTTCTGTAGCTTGACATATGCGGCCGCTGTCGCAGTTTACATATTTATTTTTTGACGAGTGTTTCTCTCTCTCTACAGTCTAGCGATGACATCACTCACTCTTTCTCTCGAAAATTCTCGCAATACACACCCATTAATTTTTTGGTGTGGTTTTTGGCGTTTTTTGGCAAAACCATTTGGTGAAATACTTTCAAAATACATTCCAGTCGATTCCCGGCCGAGCCGGTCATTTTGACACCTTGTTTGTGTATGTGCGACAAAAACTCTGGGAGCAGTAGTGAACCAAAAAAAGGGAGTAAGAATAATAATAAGAAGAAGAATAAGCGCGGTGGATAACACATAGTGTGCGCTTTCAGGCACACTCAATAAGAATAAGCGCGGTGGATAACATATAGTGTGCGCTTTCAGGCACACTCAATAAGAAGAAGAATAAGCACAGTGGATAACATATAGTGTGCGCTTTCAGGCACACTCAACTAGAAAAATTTCTAAAGAAATTTGTGTGTGCCTGACTCTGGCCCCGACTCTGGCCCCGTCGCCCCCATGCATTGAATAGCTGTCAACGTGTTTGTGCGTGTTTGTGTGGTCTTGTGTCTGTTAAGAGTTTTACATAGTCTTTTATTTTGAAGGGACTCTTATTTTGAAAGACTTTTGTCGTGTGTGTGTGTGTGTGTGTGTGTGTGTGTGTGTGTGTGTGTGTGTGTGTGTGTGCGCATGTGTGGTTGTCTTGTGTCTGTCAATAAGAGTTTTACGAAGTCTTTTATTTTGAAGGGACTCTTATTTTGAAAGACTTTTGTCTTGTCTGTGTGCAATGTGTCTGTCTGTGTCTTTATCTATGTTGGAAGAAAGATACAATGGCTGACATTAAAAATGTAGTCTTGATTAGTCATTGATATCATACAGAGACATCAACAAAGTTAGTCTAAGGCAGGCTTGAGGTTGCCAAGCAATCAGGGTGAGCTGCAGGTCAGAGCAATTAGTCACAGCGGCTGCATGCACGATCTCACAGTGAAAGACAGAAAGTCTCTGAAGGAAGCCCCTCGAAGAGGTGGCGTTCAATGCCAAACGGTGTGTCTTATCCAAAAGCCGAAATATCCGTTAGCGGGGGCTTCTTGTCTACCAATTTTCTGCCCAGTATGAGACCTAAATGTTAAAAACTCTGGTCAGAATCATTTGGTAAAGACCAGGTACTCCCTGCCCTTCTGGAAATTTCTCCTGTCAAATTAACATGGGACTATATAGGGCAGAAGATGGGTGTTAGTGCTGCATCTTTGCATCTCCCGCCAAAACTATAATACTGACAGCTTCAGCAGTGTTATCACTGCAACGGCAACAAATTTTCCTACGTTTCTAGCTATAAATGGATTTCTGTAGCTTGACATTTGCGGCCGCATTCGCAGTTTACAAATTTATTTTTCTACGATTTTTTCTCTCTCTCTACACTCTAGCGATGACGTCACTCACTCTAGCTGCAAACATTCTTGCAATGCACACCCATTCATTGTTTTAGCATGGTTTTTGGCGTTTTCTGGCAAAACCGTTTGGTGAATCTCTTTGAAAAGTCTTTCATATCGATTCACGGGCGAGCCGGTCGTTTTGACACCTTGTTTGTGTATGTGCGACTAAAACTCTGGGAGCAGAAGCGGACCAAAAAAAAAAAACACGGAAGAAACGTAAGAATAAGAATAAGCCGGGTGGATAATAAAGAGTGTGCTCTTTCAGGCACACTCAATAAGCTGGGTGGATAATAAAGAGTATGCTCTTTCAGGCACACTCAGTAAGCCGGGTGGATAGTAAAGAGTGTGCTCTTTCAGGCACACTCAATAAAAATAAGCCAGGTGGATAATAAAGAGTGTGCTCTTTCAGGCACACTCAATAAGCCTGAGAGATTTTAAGGAGTGTGCTCTTTCAGGCACACACAATAAGAATAAGCCGGGTGGATAATAAAGAGTGTGCTCTTTCAGGCACACTCAATAAGTCGGGTGGATAGTAAAGAGTGTGCTCTTTCAGGTACACTCAATAATAATAATAAGAAGAAGCCGGGTGGATAGTAAAGAGTGTGCTCTTTCAGGCACACTCAATAAGCTGGGTGGATAGTAAAGAGTGTGCTCTTTCAGGCACACTCAATAATAAGCACGGTGGATTTTAATGAGTGTGCTCTTTCAGGCACACTCAATAATAATAATAAACATGGTGTATAGTAAAGAGTGTGCTCTTTCAGGCACACTCAATAATAATAATAAACATGGTGGATATTAAAGAGTCTGCTCTTTCAGGCACACTCAATAATAAGCCCGGGGAATATTAAAGAGTGTGCTCTTTCAGGCACACTCAATAATAAACATGGTGGATAGTAAAGAGTGTGCTCTTTCAGGCACAATCAATAAGTCAAATAAGCCCGAGGAATGTTATAGAGTGTGCTCTTTCAGGCACACTCAATAAGAATCATGGGGAATAATAAAGAGTGTGCTCTTTCAGGCACGCTCAATAATAATAATAATAAGAATAGGCCGGGTGGATAGTAAAGAGTGTGCTCTTTCAGGCACACTCAATAAGCGCGGTGATAAATAGTGTGCTCTTTCAGGCACACTCAATAAGTGCAGTGGATAATAGATAGTGTGCACATTCAGGCACACTCAATAATAAGCGCGGTGGATTTTAATGAGTGTGCTCTTTCAGGCACACTCAATAAGCGCGGTGGATTTTAATGAGTGTGCTCTTTCGGTCACACTCAATAGTTATAATGAAACTGCCAAGAAACACACAGAAGATTAACAGTTGCCTCGTGTCGTAGGCATTTGGCACTAATGAAACTGCCAAGAAACACGCAGAAGATTAATAGTTGCCTCGTGTCGTAGGCACTCGGCACTAATAATAATAAAACTGCCAAGAAACATGCAGAAGATTAATAGTTGCCTCGTGCACTCGGCACTAATAAAGAATTGAAGAACAATAGTGTGGGTGCCTTCTGGGCCCCCACACTAACTAGAAAACTGCATTTCCTGCGGAAATACGGTGTGGGGGACCTCTGATGCCCGTTGCTGCAGGGTGTTCCCCTAACTCTCTCTCCCCACATTCCTATCACTCTTTAGCTGTCTCTATACAATAAAGCTTGAAAAGGCCAAACAATACATATCTAAAAAATGTGAAATGAGCTGAAAAGAGTAAAATAGTATGAAGTCGTACAATGTTGTGTAATACTGTAGAAATAAGGTAGAATTGTAGGAAATAGTTAGGTATATGTGTGTATGAGTAGAACAGTATGAAGTGGTACAACGTTGTGTAATACTGTAGAAATAAGGTAGAATTGTAGAAAATAGCCAGGTATATGTGTCTGTGAGTAGAATAGTATGAAGTGGTACAATGTTGTATAATACTGTAGAAATTTGTATGAAAAGGTAGAATTGTAGAAAATAGGTGTGTGTGTGTGTGTGTGTGTGTGTGTGTGTGTGTGTGTGTGAGTAGAATAATATGAAGTGGTACAATGTTTTATAATACTGTAGAAATTTGTATAAAAAGGTAGAACTGTTGAAAGTAATAGTAATAGTATAAGAAAGTGTGAAATTAGCGGAAAAAAATAGAATAGTATAAGAAAGTGTGAAATTAGCTGAAATAAGTAGAATAGTATAAGAAAATGTGAAATTTGCTGAAATAAGTTGTGTGTGTGTATGTGTGTCTGTCTGTCTATGTGTCTGTGTTTGTGTCTGCGAGAGAGAAGGATAAAATGGCCGACATTAAAAATGTACTCTTGATAGTCATTGATCTCATACAGAGAATTCAACAAAGTTAGTCAAAGGCAGGCTTGAGGCTACTGAGCAACTAGGGTCAGAGTAATTAGGCATAGTAATTAGGCACAGGTGGACGCATGGACAGTATCTCTCCCACTGAGAGATACAGAAAATCTCCAAATGAAGCCCCTTGAACAGGTGGAGTGATCTTTCAGGCACACTCAACTAGAATATTTGCATTTCCTGTGAAAATAAGGTGTGGATGCCCTCTGCTGAAATGCCCGATGCATCTGTGGAAATTTGTACGAAAAGATAGAATTGTAGGATATTTTGAAATATTGTATGAATTTCTACAATATTGTAAGAAAGCTTGAGATTACCTGAAAAAAGTCATCTTTGTGTATTTGCAATAACAATTTATACTGTTCATTCCGTTTATATTTGCCATATTTAGACTTTATTTATACTTCTAACTTGTATATATTTTTACATTGCATGTATATTGCTGTTTGCATCAGGGATCTTCTCTGTATGTACTGTACACATAGCACCATTGACAATAAAATTTACTTGACATGACAAGTGAGAATTGTATAATATTGTGAAATATTGTATGAATTTGTAGGATATTAAAGCAAAGTGTGAGATTAGCTGAAATAAGCAGAGTATTATATTACAGTGAAAACAGCCCCACCTTTGCTCCCTGTGGCTTGTGAGTGCAGGCATGCGGTTGCCAAGCAATGAGCACCATCTGCCGGGCCCTAATTAGAGCAGTGTGCGTGTGTCAGAGTGACAGAGGGAGAGACGCAGACCGAGAGTAAACAGCTGGAAACAGCAGAACATGCTCGAGAGAGAAAGTTGTTAGCGGCCAAACCATTGTAATTATGATCGAACCGACTTCGCCAGCAGTATTACGAGGTTTTCCTGATCGTGTAGGTAATTTTTTTTTTTTTATGTGACTTCCGGTCCAGAAAGGACTTCTTTCGCCTCGTAGAGAAACTGGTTTGCTTGCTTCCCTGCAGAAAAAGCCCTCCTTTTTAATAGCCTTGCAGGCACACTCAATAAGCCCGAGGAATAATAGATAGTGTGCTTTGTCAAGCACACTCAATAAAATTAAACTTTTCCTGGGTGGAGAGTATATAGTGTGCATTGTCAAGCACACTCAATTAAAGAACGCGAGAAAGCCTGGCAGACAATAGCGGACCAGCTTAATGCGCAAGTAGTCCAAAACTGTGCAATTAATAAACAGTGCTCAACTGGAACTGTCATAATTGGGATACAATTAAAAGGACTAAAGGAGTTACTTTTCAAGTCCATTAATCAACTGTTGTACACTTTACTTTAAAAGTGGCAAGTAGAGGTGCATGTTGCTCAGTATGATTAAGTGCAACAATTATCCACAATGTGTGTCATTCAATCCATTTTTCTCATGTTACGTTTTTATCTATTTTATCTTTTTATCCTTCATAAAGAACAAACTTGTCTGGCCATAAAAGGACCTGGCAGCAAAATGAAATATAAGAACATTTTGCAGGCTGGTAAGTGACTTTAAAGTAGATAACAGTGAACAAATTAGGTGAATAGATCCTGACATGTTGAAACTCTGTATGATTGTAGAAGCTAAAAAAAAGCCCATAGAACTGGCATAGGGGGCGGCCCATCAAGCCAGGATATGACTCCAGTGGAGGAGCTGGCACTCCATTTAAATAAAGGGAGGCCAGTGATGGAGGGGATCCAGGGAGGAACAGTAACAGACTCTGTCCCAGCCACAGAAACTGTCCCCTTCATACAGGGTATATATTGCAGTACTACTGCACATGGAACACAATAAAATAAATATTATACTGTCTGACTTTGTATTTCCTTGCAGTGTCTGGGAACACGCTTACACTTTTGGAGCCACCAGAAGATGATCCGGTTAGTACATTGTATTGAAATCACAGGCACTTCTGCAGATGAGGAGCCAGACAAACGCGTCTTATTGTGCGGCAAATGGCTCCTTTATTGAGGTTCTCTGCATCCCCAACAGAACAAAGGAAGCTCCTACTTGCAAACCATCTCAATGTAACACAGACCATCTGTGGTACAGTGAGAGCATGGCTTTGTGCCATCTGGTGCTGTATTTTTGGACCCAGCAGCTTACATAAATATCTTAGTCCATCACCTGAAAATCTGTACCTCTCAATGAGATAGTCATCTCCAAAGGCTTATGGGTCTGACCTGTCCGAGAAGACTCTTTCATGCCTTAATGCTCGTCTGAGGATTAGGGCTTCCTCAACCAGTACATCATCAGATTTAAATGAAATGAGAAATGACAACCAGTATATCCTGGCTTAATCCCTTATCTTGGTTTTGTGAAATACCCTTTAGCAGTGACCATCTCTAGCAGCTTAGCAGTGCTTAGCTACAAGGCACGTCTGGGCACATCATTCACAGGTGGCAGTTCTAATGTGAACTGCCAGCAACAGATTAAAGAGATCCAATGAACAGAATGAGCTTGAGATGAGCTTACCTTAGCGTACGTGCATGTGTCTGACAGCTGCCACACTTTACACCTCTTATCACATCGAGGACACATGATGATGCCGGACTGACAGACTTCCTTACTGAGGACATACATGAAAACAAAAATTAAAGGGTTAATGGAAATCAAATGTCAGCCATGTTTTGTTGCTGGTTCAACTGCTGTTTTTCTGCACAAACATGATTAACAGGAAGAGCTGGCTTCTCATTATTTTCCTGAGTTCCAATGTAGGAATTCTGGCTTATTAAATGAAGATTTGTTAGAGAGGCAGTCATGAGAGAACGGGCCTCATGTATAACCTATTATTTGTCATACGATCAGATTCTTATGAGATTGTTCTTATGTAGGATGTTGAGTGAATTCAGACAATCTGAAAATCAATTTCTTGATACTACTACAAGTCTCCAAAGTCATACATTTTCTAATTCTAAACAGTTGGGGAGGGACTTTATAAATATAATTATATTAATGAAAAAGACCATTTACCACATAATAATACATGTATAACTCACATGAGAGGATTAGTGTTGAAAAAGGCAAGTCCATACAAGAACACTACAACACCCAGTGCAGAGGCAGGAATGAGCAGCTTGGTGTACCAGCCCAGCCAAAGGTAGTACAGCGCCACTTTCTCTCCAAAGTAACACCTGTAGGGAGGAAACATACAGTATCTCACAAAAGTGAGTACACCCCTCACATTTCTGCAGATATTCCACTATATCTTTTCATGGGACAACACTGAAGAAATGACACACTGATACAATGTAAAGTAGTCAGTGTACAGCTTGTATAACTGTAAATTTTCTGTCCCCTCAAAATATCTCACAGCCATTAATGTCTAAACCGCTGGCAACAAAAGTGAGTACACCCCTAAGTGAAAATGTCCAAATTGGGCCCAAAGTGTCAATATTTTGTGTGGCCACCATTATTTTGCAGCACTGCCTGGTGAAGCTCTGGTGAACTCCATGCCCAAGAGGGTTACTCTTGGGCATAGAGTTCACCAGAGCATCACAGGTTGCCACTGGAATCCTCTTCCACTCCTCCATGAGGACATCACAGAGCTGGTGGACATTCGAGACCTTGCGCTCCTCCACCTTCCTTTGAGGATGCCCCACAGATGCTCAATAGGGTATAGGTCTGGAGACGTGCTTGGCCAGTCCAACACCTTTACCCTCAGCTTCTTTAGCAAGGCAGTGGTCGTCTTGGATGTGTGTTTGGGGTTGTTATTATGTTGGAATACTGCTCTGCGGCCCAGTTTCCAAAGGGAGGGGACCATGGTCTGCTTCAGTATGTCACAGTACATGTTGGCATTCATGCTCCCCAGTGCCAGCAGCACTCATAATAAAATATTTGCAGAAATGTGAGAGGTGTACTCACTTTTGTGAGATACTGTAAAGGCAGATCTGATGCAACATACAAATTAAAGCCGCAAGCGGCGTTGAACTGGCCCTCGCGCATAAGAAGCAACCACTTTTTTCTCATAGGTTCAAATTTGACAAAATAGCTACACCCACACCGTTTCATCAAAATTCATAATTTTGATAACTTTTCATAGTCAAGGCCTTAAGAACGCACACGCCAAGTTTCAATTAGATGGATGAAACCCCTAGGAGGAGTTTGTTAAAATAGGCCATACAGTTCACAATTTTTTCAGTTACAATTTAGAAAAAATTTCGGAAAAAATCAGTTTTTTTGACTTTGACGGGCCGCCGTATCTACATAGTTTCTCAAAAACTCACCATTTTTGGAGGGTTTCTTCCCAAGGTTGTTTCTGATATTTTCACACCGTTTCAGCACCGTACGGTCAATATTGTCCGAGCTGGACGTCATCTCGATAAAGTGTTTTTTTTCTATCGCCACTAGGAGGCACTGTGAAAATCACCAAATGTTGTCATGGAAATGTGTTCTAGGCCAGACTGCCAGTATATATCAGAGGTTTGGGGAAGATTGTGTGTGGAGTATTTTTTGCAAAGTTATAGCATGTCAAAATTTCATGAAAACACGCCAAATTTCGTGGCCTGCCCCACCCACACAGTAAATCCAAAACTCACGATTTTA
Organism: Protonibea diacanthus; assembly: GCA_028641955.1. Lineage (NCBI taxonomy): Eukaryota > Metazoa > Chordata > Actinopteri > Sciaenidae > Protonibea > Protonibea diacanthus. Next base: position 31,813,956 of record CM053976.1, on the reverse strand, counting down.
ATAACTTTTCATTGTCAACGCCACACACATGCCAAGTTTTGAACAGATAGGATGAAAGTCCTAGAAGAAGTTCGTTCAAATACGACCCCTGGAATGACCCCAAAAACACAAAAACGCCAACTTTGACACAAAATGGACGCCGTACACTTCACTGTAGCCCGCGTCAACAGGAGACTTTTTTGTAGGCCTGGGGGAGATGTATGTGGCCACCAAAAACCATGTCTCTATGCGAAATTTTGTCAATGGCAGAGGCTCCGTACAAGATTTTGTAAGCAGCGCTGTGGAGCCATCTTGGTCTGAGCGCCCGCGAGACTTCTGAATTTCAAAAAATTTCAGCATACTTTACTGCTTGAGGTTTTCGGTGCTCGGGCCCTAAAAAGAAAAATCCTAAGGATACAATAGGGCTTTTGCTGCCAGAACGTTGTTCGGCGCTTGGGCCCTAATAAACATTCGATAAACAGCCCTAATAAACAGCCCCTCACAAATAGATCATCTTGTTGACAGTACTACAGGCTCATTACAGACAACTCTCGACTCTATTGCACCTCTGAAAAAGAAGATAATTAAACACAGGTTAGCACCATGGTATAGCCAACAGACTCGCAAATTAAAGCAAGTAGCACGTAATTCTGAACGTAAATGGCATACCACTAAACTGGAAGAATCTCGTTTAGTCTGGCAGGATAATCTTAAAACTTACAGGAAGGCTCTCCGTAATGCCAGAACAGCCTATTACTCTTCATTAATAGAGGAAAATAAGAACAACCCCAGGTTTCTCTTCAGCACTGTAGCCAGGCTAACAGAGAACCACAGCTCTATTGACCCATCTATTCCTTTAGGTCTAACTAGTAATGACTTCATGAACTTCTTTAATAATAAAATTATAACTATTAGAGACAAAATTCATCACACCTTGCCTTCGACAGGCACTGATCTTCATTCTGATACAACAATCTTGGAAACAGCTGCAAAACCTGTCTTAGACCCCATCCCAACCAGGCTGGTCAAGGATGTCTTACCTCTAGTCAGCCCCTCTTTATTGGATACGATTAATCTGTCTTATTATCAGGATATGTACCACAGTCCTTTAAAGTAGCCGTAATTAAACCTCTTCTTAAAAAGCCCACCCTAGATCCAGAGGTTTTAGCCAATTACAGACCAATATCAAATCTTCCATTTCTCTCTAAGATACTTGAGAAAGCTGTAGCTAATCAGCTGTGTGACTTTCTCCATAAGAACAGTTTATTTGAGGATTTTCAGTCAGGATTTCGAGTGCATCATAGCACGGAGACCGCACTAGTCAATGTCACAAATTACCTCCTAATGGCATCAGACAAAGGACTCATTTCTGTACTTGTCCTGTTAGATCTTAGTGTCGCATTTGACACCATTGACCATCAAATTCTTTTACATAGACTGGAGCATCAAGTTGGTATCAAAGGAACCGCCCTAAGCTGGTTTAAATCATATTTCTTAGATCAATCTCAGTTTGTTCACGTCAATGATGAATCCTCCATGCACACCAAAGTTTGTCACAGCGTTCCACAAGGTTCTGTACTAGGACCACTTCTATTCAGTTTATATATGCTTCCTCTAGGGAAGATTATTAGGAATCACTCCATTAATTTTCATTGTTATGCTGATGACACCCAATTATATTTGTCGATCAAGCCTGATGAAACCAATCCGTTAACTAAACTCCAAGCATGCCTTAAGGATATAAAAAGTGGGATGACCTACAATTTTCTGATGCTGAATTCAGACAAAACTGAAGTTCTTGTAATTGGACCTAAACACCTCAGAAACTCTCTTCCCGGAGACTTGGTTACCTTAGATGAGATCACTCTGGCTTCCAGCTCCACCGTAAAGAATCTTGGAGTTGTTTTTGGATCAGATTTGTCTCAACATCTACATAAAACAAATTTGAGGACTGCATTCTTCCACTTACGCAACATAGCCAAAATCAGAGACGATCGTGTTCCCAAGGATGCAGAAAATCCAGTCCATGCATTTGTTACTTCTAAGCTGGAATATTGTAACCTTTGTTATCAGGCTGCTCAAATAAGTCTCTAGGTCTTTGCAGCTAATTCAGAATGCTGCTGCACGTGTTCTGACAGGAACCATCTAAAGAACTCATAGTACCTTTCTACTTCTCTAGACCATCATGCTTCTCAGAATGTTGGGTCTCTTGTGGTTCCTATAGTTTCAAAAGCAGATTGGGGAGCCAGAGCTGCTATCAAGCTCCTCTTCTGGAACAAACTACCATTCTGGGTTCGAGGCAGACACTGAACAACACCTTCAAGAGTAGACTTAAGACTTTTTGAAAGCGGGCTGACCTGTGGTCATCCCTTAGTTATGCTGCCATAGGACTGACCTCACGGGGACTTCACCCCGCTCGTTGTCTCTTTTCTGGGTTATGCCTAGCCAGGCATGGTAATGGCTGAATATTTCTGTCACATCCCTTTACTGAAAACCCTCTCTCTCTTTCTCTCTCTCTCTCTCTCTCACACTCATCACCATTACCGCCAATACATGTTACTAATTCAAACTTCTTCCCCAGAGTTTCTGTAAGCCGGGCCCAGCAGGTTCTCATGGATCGTGGCTGCTGCTGACGTCAGCTATATATAATTTCACTGTCATTATTGCTACCGTATCTCTACTACAGTTTATAGTTAGCTAATGATTTACCGCTGCTGTGCACTGTGTCCTCTAACTCTATCACAGCTTCCACTGCTACCGTAATCATTCTATCATTTATTGTAATTCATTGTCATTCTATCATTCATTGTATTTGTACAATATGTTTGTGTTGATTTGTTCTGTACACGTGACATCCATTGCACGTCTGTCCGTCCTGGGAGAGGGATCCCTCCTCTGTGGTTTTCCTCGAGGCTCTTCCACCTTTTTCCCTGTTAAAAAGGTTTTTTTAGGCAAGGTTTTCCTCACTCCGAATCGAGGGTCTATGACAGAGGTGTCACTTCCCTGTACAGATTGTAAAGCTTCTCTGAGGCAAAATGTGTTTGTGACTTTGGGCTATATAAATAAAATTTGATTAGAATTTGAAATTAATAGGGCCTCGTGACTGTGTGCTTGGGCCCTAAAAATCCCAAGGATACAATAGGGCTTTCGCTGCCCGAACGTTGTTCGGCACTTGGGCCAGAGCTAACTGTCAGCCCATCCAGGCCTCTTCAAAACTTTAAAGATAAAATTTGAATCAAAATCAGTGGAAAATTGCTGATATAGACCTTTGGCACAAATACGTTAATTTTGAGCAAAAATATGGACCACAAAAGTTCACATGCATTAGGTTCATTACTACTTAGACCACTGCTCCCCTTACTAGTAGTATCTCAATAAGTGGGTGAGGGTGAACGGATAACATTTGGTAGGAGTCCCTGTCTGTAAGATCTTTTACCATTGAGGGCTGAACATACTTACAGAAGTTTACTGACTATAAGCCGCTACTTTTTCTCAGGTTTTGAACCATGCGGCTTATACAAAGGTGTATTATTCTGTGGATTTTTCTTCCACCGCTAGGGGCAATAGGGGCACTTCTAACCGAAGTAGAATCAAAATAAGATAGACTTAAAAATCAATGCAAAGAAGAATAGCAGAAAGAGCAGATAAAAAGCAGATAGAATACGCACGCATAAATTACTAACTGGTACTTATATTAAATCCTCGCCTTCATCATGGAAACCACAAGAAGAAGCCTGTAAGGATACAAGTTTTAAGTTGAAGGCCATCGAGCTTGCTATCCAGGAAGGAAACCGCGCTGCTGCACGCAAGCTTAGCGTCAATGAATCTATGGTGAGACGTTGGAGGCGGCGGCAGGAAGAGCTCATGCAATGCCAAAAGACGAAAAAGCTTAGAGGACATAAAAGCAGGTGGCCTGAACTTGAAATGTCCTGGAGGACTGTGAATACACAGAGAGCAGGTACGCCGAGGTGTATCCACTGTGCCAGATCCGACTGAAAGCAAACAATCGCCCGCGAAATGAATATTGAAGATTTCAAAGCCGGGCCGTCATGGTGTTTCAGATTTATGAGACATAAAAACCTGTCCATCAGGGCACGGACCACTCTGTGTCAGCAACTCCCCCCTGACTATCAGGAAAAAGTTGAAAACTTCCACAAATTCTTTGAAACAAAGATATAAGAAAACCTCACGACCAGACGACATCATAAATAAGGATGAAGTACCTTTGACATTTGATCTGCCTTCTGACCAGGACTACACAAGACAGGTGCATCATCCGGTGTTGTTAAAAACAACAGGACACGAGGACGCACTTCACCTGGCGCTTGGGCATGATCGGGATTCGATAAAAACTCCCACCAATGGTGATCCATTGCTGGGAGTTTTTGTCAGTTTTTGCCAGTTTTTTAAGCGCATAACTATGCCGAAAGAACAACTCCCGAAAGGCATAGTGGTCAAAGTTAACACCAAAGGGTGGATGATGGAAGGCCTAATGAAGGAATGGTTAACGGAGTGCTACAACAAGTCGAGGATTTTTTCACCGAAAAAGCACTGCTTGTTTTGGATAGCATGAGGGGCCTTAGCGCAACACAGATTCTGTGAAAGCAGCAATCAAGAAAACAACCCCATTCCAGCTGTGATTCCTGAGGTACCGCTGTGTTTGCAGCCACTTGACATCAGCGTGAATCGGGCATTTAAAGCTGCACTCCGGGTTGAGTGGGAGACTTGGATGACAAGTGGTGAGAAGTCTTTCACAAAAACTGGCCAGCATGCGTAAAGCATCCTTTTCTGATGTATGTCAGTGGATCCTGTAACAGCTGGAGTGCTGTGAAAGAATCCACCATTACCAACGTGGGTTCCAAAGGCTGGACTGTTATGTGAAGAGAGCGCGCACCTTCAGAACCAATCTCACCGGGAGGGATGACAGTGACACTGAGAGGAGATTGATGGAGACAGATGTGACGGCACTTTGAGTCTGTTCAACTCTGGACACTGAAGAAGACCTACTTCATGGGTTTCTAGCCAAGATGATTAAAGTGTGACTTGTGGTTTCAAACACAGGAGAAATGAGGTAAATAAATACTACTGGTTATCTGTTCGCTTAATCAGCAAAGTTGCTGCCGCGGTTAAAAGGCACTTGAACTGAAAGAATCTGTTCAGGTACATACATGTACATTTACAGTACAAAATCGTTCTGTACATGCAGTAAATATCAATTTTTTCAACATAGATATTCAAGGGCTTATAGCCTAGCAAAGTGCTGGTACATCTTTTTACATTTTTTTAAAAATAGAGCAGATGCGTTTATATACAGGTGCGCTCTATAGTCCAGAAAATACGGTAATTCTGTACAGATTTCAATACTTTTTATTGCAAAGATTTTAAGCCCCCATTTGTGATTTGTAATACTGCTATTAGTGAGTCTTCTAGTCCTAAGTGTGTCAGTTTTTTCAGCTGGAAGTCAAACACACATTTAGTGGATGTTGTCTTCTAGGGTCCCTAGGTTCCCTAGAGCTAAGACATTTAGAGGAATTATTAGCAGAGTGGCTAGATCCTTCGTTGAAAGAAGGGGCAGTCATGGCAGAGCTATCTTCCACAATACTAACACACACAGACAAACAGACTGCTTGACAGCTACAAAGAGACAGGCTGGCAGTTAACACAGATACAGACAGACAGTTAAAAATAGTTACAGACTTCATTGACGTGCCATTGACTGGTTGGTCTGTAAACATACTCAGCCATCGAGCCCACTTCTCCTTCACAGCTGTTTCTAAGCTTCTTTCTCTGGAGAATTATAGACATCTAACATATAGAGATTCACTGTATAACAGATTTGAACACATTTCACAGAAACATCAAAACATGGTAAATGTGTTTTAGAAGTATTTTGTGTTCATTTTCACAGCTCAGCTTATTCAGTCTCAATAACAGATAGAAAGACTCCCTAACCCAAATCTCATGGAGGTCATGAAGGAGGCCTTGCGCGTGCTATTAAAAACACTTAAGCTTATAGCTTAATCTCAATGGTGAAAACCTTCATACCCCCTATTGATTTAGTTTTAACTATGGGTATATTTGATATTTGATAGATCCCCTTAATCCTCAAAAGATTTTTATCTCTGGTCATGTTAAATATCTGTACATCATTTTTCCTGTATTTTTGCCCAGTTTCATGATTTAGGTTTACTGCTGATTAATATAATGTTTTATGTTGATCGTTTTAGACTTTATTGATCCTATTACAACAAGGTTAAGACACCAGTCAAAACTCCACAATTGAATGAGCATAATGAAAAGTGGGAGGAACTCAGCAAGTTCACCTCTTCATACGAAAGAGCTTGCACATACATACATACATACATACATACATACATGCATACCACTCACCCACAGGGTACATCAATCATTCACACCTTCGCATAATTTAGAGTGACCAGTTAACCTGTTAGTGTTCATGTCTTTGGACTGGAGGAAGCTGGAGTACCTGGAGAGAACTCCACACAGGCACTGCACATGCAATTAATTCATCAAAAGAAAGACATTTCACAGACATCACAGTTGCACAAGAGAATAAGAGAGTCTTATTTTGTTAGAAGGTTAAGAGTAACCACATAACCTGAATAAACTGTTTATATTGTGTCACACATGCACTTATCCTCTTTTAGATTTGACACTCAGTCTCTGCTCCTCCAGTTTGTTCCCAGACAAGCTTGTGTCTTTGTAATTATTTTTAATATGTATACTGAGCATGTCTGGAAGACAGCTTTCTTTTCAGGATGAATTAAGTTCCTATATTGACCTCATGTTCAAGTTGTAACTGAGCATGCTCTTGAGCAGCTTTGTTATTTAGGTCAATATAGATCCTTTTTGGACTTGCCATCAGCAGTAATTAATAGGACCAAACATGAGGCAAATAAATCAGCCTGATAGACTGACTCACCTCATGGAGACAGAAACATGGTTTCAAATACGTCCTTCATCAACAATTCCTTCAGGTTCTCTTGATGAAATAAAACAACACATGCATGAAAGGCTGCCATTTGTCCCATATTACAACAAGTTTTTCATCACAACATCTATACTTATGACTGTCTAATGTTAAACGTCTTTGTGGATAATAAATTGTCATGTTTTATAGGTCTGTTAGCTCTACAAAGCTACAGATATGATAATATTAAATTTATAAAAATCCAATCACACTCTACCTCCTGTGTTGATGAAGGTCTGACGGTGATGAAGTTGGACACCGATCCTGAGAAACAAGTAAAAAGTAAAGAAATTGTTTTCGTGAGGATCAAAAGGTTTGAGTTTATGTAATCTCAATGGGCTTGAATTGCAGAGGTGGTGGTTTATTAATTTTTACAGTTGCTAATCCATCACATATCGATGAGGGTCAAATACATTTTAAAACTCATCATTACAGAGGATGTCTCCAAGGCTGCCCACTAGCCCGCCACTCTATTTGTGTACTTCTTCATAGAGCCTCAGCTCAGCAATGTGCTGAGGGCCTGTGAGATTAAGGATTTCAATTGAAGATAATGAATACAAGATAAGTTTGTTCACGAATGATATATTGTTCAGTTTGACAACTTACAACAAAGTGTACCTAAACTGATGTCCCTTCTGAGACTGTTTGGCTCATACTCTGGGTAGAATTGAATACACATAAGTCTCAGATACTCAAGCTGCCAACTTCAGTTATTAAGACAATCAGGAGAAGATCTTGACAGTCCCCTAAAGACTTGAGGAGTGGAACAGAGTTAGGCATAGCAGTATATATATATATATATATATATATATATTCTTTCATTCCAAGCCGTCAACTCCGTCTCTTAGACCCTATTCCAATTCAGGCTGCTCAAGGATGTTTTAACTCCTCTAGTTAGCCCTCTTTATTGGATAGCTATTAATCTGTTCCTATTATCGGGATATATACCACAGTCCTTAAAGTAGTTTTAATTAAACCTCTTCTTAGACGCTTTACCCAATTACAGTTTATATTATTATTACAATTATTATTATTGTTATTAGGCCCGAGCACGTGTGAGGCCCTATTGAATTTTGAATACGACATAGTCTTAAGCATGTGTGTAGGCCCTATTGAATTTGAATGTTTATTTTTTATTTATTTATTTATTTTATTTTATTTTTATTTATTTTATTTTTTTTTATTCCTCTCCTTTCTTTTTCTTCTCAAAGTAAATGTGATTTTAGATGGTCATGTACTGGAAAATCTGTATTTTAGGGGTCTCGCGCATGGGCGCATAAAAATGGCTTCCACAGCTACATCTAGGTTTATGTTTTCGAGGTTCTCACACGGTTTCATCCACGTACGAAATTTGAGGGACGATGGGAATATAATGAGACACACAAAAGTCTCTGTTGACTCCACAGCGGCTGCACGCGCCCATTTCTCCTTTGTGTCAAAGTTGGCGTTGTGTTTTTGGGGTCATTTCCAGGGGTCGATGAACAAACCTCCTAGGCTTTCATCCTATCTGTTTGAAACTTGGCGTGTGTGTTCTTAAGGCCTCGACAATGAAAACAATGAAAATCAACAGGAAGCGAGAAATATAAGAATGAAAATCACCATTTTGGCGTTATGGCTGGTTGAGAAGGGGTCATATTTGAACGAATTCTCCTAGGATTTCATCCAATTGACTTCCAAATTTGGTAGGTCTGTTCATATAGACTTCCAGAGTAAAAGTTATCAAATTTATGAATTTTGAGGAAACGTGTGGGCGTGGTGCTCCATCAAATTTGACCCTTTGATCCAGAATGCGAACTCCATCGTACTCTTGGGCTGATTTTCAGGCAAAAGTGTTGGGCTTTCTCATATAATTTCTCCGAGCTGTCTGAAACTTCTTGTGGTTATTAAGACCAATGTTATGCAAAAATCGGCTGCATAATTAATTAGGTGGCGGGGCAAAATCGCTCTATAGCGCCCCCTTGAACTTTTCTTTGAGGCAGCCCTCGCCACAGTTCTGGACACAGAGTTATGAAATCAGCTTGACTTGTAGATCATGGTACATCCCACAAAAGTCCCTTGGAGCAATGGGCTAAAATAAACACGAAGCAAGATATTTAAGAACGAAAATTACCATTTTTGCAAAGCCAAGTGGCTGGCTGACAAAAGTGCCGCATTTGAACGAACTCCTCTAGGGTCATTTTCTATCCTATCTGTTTGAAACTTGGCGCAGTGTTCTAAGGCCTCGACAATGAAAAAGTTATCAAAATTGAGTTTTGATTGACTGTGTGGAGGGGCGTGGGGCCATGAATTTTGGCGTGTTTTCATGAAATTTCGACGCATATAACTTTGCGCAAAATACTCCAATCTTCCCTAAACCTCTGATATATAATGAAAGAAGTCTGGCCTGGGTAGAACACATTTCCATGACAAATATTTGCGATTTTTACAGCCCACCTGTTGGCGATATAGTGTCCATTTTATTTGACGACAGCTTTCTCCTAAAGTTTTTGAGTATATCCACCTCAAACTAGATGGATGTTGTCAAGGTCTTGGTTTTGACATTTGAGAAAGAATTTCAACTTTTCTATCAGAGGGCGTGGTTGGTGGCGTCTGGTCAAAGTCAACAGTGCCGATTTTTTCTGATAAAAATCTGGAACTCCATTGACTTTTTGGCTGATTTTCAGGCAAAAGTGTTGGGCTTTCATATACTTTCTCAGAGCGGTCTGAAACTTCTTGTGGTTATTAAGACCAATGTTCTGCAAAAATCAGCTGCATAATTAATTAGGGGGCGGGGCAAAATCGCTCTATAGCGCCCCCTTGAGAACTTTTTCTTTGAGCCAGCCCTGCCACAGTTTTGACACAGAGTTATGAAACTTAGCCGACTTGTAGATCATGGGAAGACCTACAAAAAAGTCTCTTGGAGCAATGGGCTAAAATGAACAGGAAACTAGATATTTAAGAATGAAAATCACCATTTTTGTGTTTCGGGCTGGTTGAGAAGGGGTCATATTTGAAAGAACTCCTCCTAGGAATTTTATCCAATTGACTTCAAACTTGCTAGGTGTGTTCATATAGACTTCCTGAGTAAAAGTTATCAAAATTGGCGAATTTTGATGAAACGGTGTGGGCGTGGCGATCCATCAAATTTGAGCCTTGATACAGAATGCTAACTCCATTGACTTTTGGCTGGTTTTTAAGGCAAAAGTGTTGGGCTTTCATATACTTTCTCTACGAGCTGTCTGAAACTTCTTGTGGTTATTAAGACCCATGTTATGCAAATTTCGGCTACATAAATAATTAGGGCGGGGCAAAATCGTTCCCATAGCGCCCCTTGAACTTTTCTTTGAGGCAGCCCTGCCACAGTTTTGACACAGAATTAAGAAAATCCTAGAGGAATTGTAGATCAAGGGAAGCACCTACAAAAGTCTCTTTGGAGCAATGGGCTAAAATCAACAGGAAGCGAGATATTTAAGAATGAAATCACAATTTTAGCGCTATGGCTGGCTGAGAAGGGGTCCTATTTGAACGAACTCCTCCTAGGGATTTTATCCAATTGACTTCAAACCTGGTAGGTGTGTTCCGACAGACTTCCTGAGTAAAAGTTATCAAAATTATGAATTTTGATGAAACGTGTGTGGGCGCGCAGCGCCCGTCACATTTGACCATTTCACCTGCTCTGCTAATGTGTGTGGTCAATTGAACAAAGTACTTCGAAGGCTTCGAAGGTTGGTGTGTTTTCCACCTGGTGCCCCCTTACGTGCCACCCTCCCCGACGGGCACGGAGGTGCGAGGGTTCGCCCAATGCTGCTTGCAGCTTTAATTTTCTTTCTGTTTCTTCCTAAATGAATCGCATTTAGACAGCCTAAATGTACTGAAACTCACTAAAAATTTGCCTTACCCCCAAAGTCAGGGCGAAATTACGCATTTTAGGTCTCGCGCATGGGCGAGCAAAATGGCTCTACAGCGCTACCTAGGTTTATGTTTTCGAAGGGCCCCTCACACAGTTTGATCCACGCGGTACGAAATTTGAGGACTATGTAACATACCGAGACACACAAAAGGTCTCTTGGTGACTACACAGCGAAACGACAAGGCCATTTTGTGTCAAAGCATGCTGTTTTTGGGGTCGCCCAGGTCGTGATTGAACGAACTCCTCCTAGGCTTTCATCCTATCTGTTTGAAACTTGGCGGTGTGTTCTAAGGCCTCGACAATGAAAAGTTATCAAAATCGTGAGTTTTGGATTGACTGTGTGGGAGGGCGGCCACGTGAAATTGGTGTTTTCATGAAATTTCGACGTTGCTATAACTTTGGCGCAAAATACCCAATCTTTCCAAACCTCTGATATATAATGACAGTCTGGCCTAGAACACATTTCCACGACAACATTTGGTGATTTTCACAGCGCCACCTGTTGGCGACAGGAAGTGTCCATTTTATTTGACGGCTTTCTCCAAAGTTTTTTGAGCATACTACCTCAAACTAGGTGTGGATGTTGTCGTTGCCTTGGTGTTGGGACATTTGAGAAAGAATTTCAACTTTTCATCAGAGGGCGTGGTTTGGCGGCCCGGGCCAAAGTCAACAGTGCCGATTTTTTTGAAAAATCTGAACTCTTGACTTTTTGGCTGATTTTCAGGCAAAAGTGTTGGGCTTTCATATACTTTCTCAGAGCTGTTTGAAACTTCTTGTGGTTATTAAGACCAATGTTATGCAAAATTTGGCTGCATAATTAATTAGGGGGCGGGGCAAAATCGCTCTATAGTGACCCCTTGAACTTTTCTTTGAGGCAGCCCCGCCACAGTTTTGGACACAGAGTTATGAAACTTAGCCGACTTGTAGATCATGGGAAGACCTACAAAAAAGTCTCTTGGAGCAATGGGCAAAAATGAACAGGAAACGAGATATTTAAGAATGCAAATCACCATTTTTGGTGTTTCGGGCTGGTTGAGAAGGGGTCATATTTGAGCGAACTCCTCCTGGAGATTTGGTCAGATTGGCTTCAAATTTAAACTGTAGAATCTAAAGACATGTGTGACGTTAAATTGCAAAGCTTTTTAGTTTTGGTCAAACGGCGTGTCTGTGGGGGCGTGGCAAAGTTTGATCTTTCGCCATGAAACAGGAAGTGGGAGTAACTTACACATACATTGTTGAATCAGACTGAAATTTCACATGTTTGATTGTAGTCCAGGCTTGAACAAATTTATACAACAATATTCAGTTATGGATACAGCGCCACCTGTTGGCGGCAGTAAGTGTCATGCTTTACTTGACGATAGCCTTCTCCAAAGTGTTTGAGTATATCCACCTCAAACTAGGTGTGGATGTTGTCAAGGCTTTGGTGTTGACATTTGAGAAATAATTTCAACTTTTCATCAGAGGGCGTGGCCGTGACGGCGCGTCAAATATCAATGTCTCACCATGATTGTAAATGTTGCTCTAACTTACGTATACGTGGTCTGACCTGCCCCTAACTTCAATGCCTTGATGAGATTTTGGCCCTGAACACGTGGGTTTGAATTTTTGCGATGAGCAATAGCGCCACCTAGATACATTTAATGAAGCAGGCCCGCCACAGCGTTTCACCTATGTGTCTAAAATTTGGCGTACACATGTGCGATCACAAAAATACGGCTTGCGTGTTTTCTGCCCGGTGTCAGGCCTGTCTCTTCCATTTTGGCTTCCTTGCACTGGTTACCTGTTAAATCTAGAATAGAATTTAAAATTCTTCTCCTTACATACAAAGCTCTTCATGGCCAGGCACCATCATATCTAAAAGAACTCATAGTATCTTACTACCCCTCTCGAGCACTGCGCTCTCAGAATGCTGGCTCCTTGTGGTTCCTATAGTTTCCAAAAGTAGATTGGGAGCCAGAGCTTTCAGCTATCAAGCTCCTCTTCTGTGGAACAAACTACCATTCTGGGTTCGGGAGGCAGACAGGGTCAACACCTTCAAGAGTAGACTTAGACTCTCCTTTTTGATAGAGCTTATACTTAGGGCTGGCTCAGGTCATCCCTTACTTATGCTGCCATAGGACTAGACTGCCAATGGATGGATGGATGGATGGATGGATGTCTCTCTCTCTCTCATTCATTGTCATTTGATCATTCATTGTAATTGGACAATATGTTTGTGTAGATTTGTTCTGTACATGTGGGCGGCTGTGGCTCGGAGGTAGAGCGGGTCGTCCAATAATCAGAAGATAATGCAGTTCGATCCCCAGTTCGATCCCCTCCTGTCTTGCGTGGTAGTGTCGAAGGGTCGAAGTGTCCTTGGGCAAGATACTGATACTGAACCCAAAATTGCTCATGAAGGCTGTGCGTGAATGTGTATAAATGGTTAGCTCCTCAAACTGATGAGCAGTTGGCACCTTGCATGGCAGACAATGCCATCAGTGTATGAATGTGTGTGAATGGGTGAATGAGATACAAACTGTAAAGCGCTTTCAGTTGGCAGAAGACTAGAAAGGCACTATATAAGTACTGTCCATTTACCATGTGACATCTATTGCATGAAGTGGCATACAAGCCAGACATCAAGAAGGCATTTCTGCAGATATCACTGTCAGTGCGAGATGGTGATGCTGTGGCTTACACCAACTCAGGAGGTGGCAGAGAAGCTTACTCGCAGCTATCATAAGGAAGCATCTGAAGCAGTATGAGTCAGAGTACCTTGAAGTGGTAGAAATGATCAGAGCCTCACTTTATGCGGATGACTTTATAGCAAGCTCAAGAGAAGTATCAGAGGCCCACGCAGTGACAACCACAGCAAAGGAAGTCATGTCTACTGCTGGCATGGACCTATGTAAATGGATGACGAACTCCAATAAGCTAAAGTAAAAATGGAAGGAGACCTTCATGGACTGCACTATACAGCCAGAGGCACATGGCTCAGTACTGAAGGTTCTAGGCTTAGTTCAGAGACCAGCAACTGACAAGTTTGTGTTTGACCTCAGAAGTCTGCTTGACCTCCTAAAAGAGAGAGAGAACATCAAGAGGAGCGTTTTGCAATCATCTGCTTGAATTTTCGACCCTCTGGGATTGTTGACTCCATTCACCATCAGAATTAAATGTCTGTTTCAGGAAATGTGGGAGAGAGGCCTCAGGTGGGACAAAGAATAGCCACCTGATTTGACAAAAGGACAGCAGCGATGGTGTTCAGAGCTCCCTCAACTCCACCATCTGTCTATCCCAAGGTGGCACAGAATAGACGTACAGCTGCAGAATAGCCACACATTAAAATTAAATGTGTTTTGTGATGCAAGTGAAAAGGCTTACAGTGCAGTCGCATATCTGCCGGGAGAAACACAAGATAGTAAAATGACTACAAGCCTGGTTGCATCAAGTCCAGAGTGGCTCCACTCAAGAGGATGCTGCTGCCACGTCTGGAACTGATGGGAGCGGTGATAGGAGCCAGATTATGGAACCCCCTTATCACATCGCTGCAACTAGACAGGACCCAACTCAGGTTGTGGACAGACTCAATGATAGTGCTGCACTGGATACGTAGCTTTGAGCAGAAATAGAAGCAGTTTGTCGTAAACAGAGTGACAAAGATTCAGTCCCTGTCTGACTCAGAGACATGGTCACATTGCCAAGGAAAAGTGCATCCAACTGACCTTTCTACCAGAGGTACAGTAGTAGCAACTCAAAAGTTCCCATCCAAGCCGAAAGCCAGCCGAATGGCAGCCATCTTCCTGCCATCTTCCAGCCAACTGCCTGTCAAATTCCAGCGCTGGAATGACCCCCCTCCTTCTCCTGAGTGTGTCTATTTTTTACTGTAACTCCACCTATTTGTTTAATTACAGGGTATGACCTGAAGATGGCGCTTCTCTCACAGAATCTTTTTACAGTTGTTCTACCTGGAGATGACGTAGCTTACACACCTCATTAGCATTCTCATTGTTCAACCTTTTGTTTGCACTTACTGGGCTTTTTGGTCTCCCAGTGTCACACAGATCACAGAGCGGAAAATGCAGCTGGTTTGACTACCGTATACTATACGGTAATTAATTAGTAATTATGTAAGGATAGCCTAGAATAGCCTAGATGTTGCTGATTTAGTAAACAGTGACATGTTAGATATAGACACCACAAATACTCTCCCTCCTTTATGACTATTGAATAATAACATAGCCTAATAAATCTGTCGGCTGCTTTCCAGTCCAGTACAATCCTCAGTCTCTGCGGGCGTAGGCCACATTATGTGTCGTCAATTTTGGACAAGAAGGGCCGTTTGCTTTTTTTTTTTTTGTAATTTATGTTTTTCTTTTTTTTTTTCATTTACTGTATTTTCATTTTTGTTCATCCCATAGGCCTAATCCTGCATAAATAAACTGAACCATAAATGAAACTCCATGCAGCAAGAACTTTTTTTTTTGTGAATTTCCATTTAAAGAGGAAGAATTACAGGTGATTATCAGCCTTTTGGAATACTTTTGTAGTTGTGCAGGTTATTCAGCTTTAGGCCAGGTGAGCCCGTACAAACACCTCATTAGCATTCTCATTGCTCAACCTTTTGTTTGCACTTAGTGGGCTTTTTGGTCTCCCAGTATCACACAGATCACAGATTGCAGCTGGTTTGACTACTGTATACTATACAGTAGCCTTGTGATTTGAGTGTGTTCATGAACAGGAGGATGACTCATTTACTGTATTTTCATAAATGAAAGACTTAGAAGTCCCTGGAAGACTGACCCTGAGTCACAGCGGCATCGCTACTGTTGTTAAACGACAACGAATTTATTTATTTTTTATACTATTTTTTGTTTGATTTGCTTGCCTTTGCTGTGTGTGTATAGGTCTGCATATAAATTTTAAAAAGTTTTTGCTGCATGGAGTTTCATTCTCCCCTTCCCCTCCACACCTCAGCCTACCACCTTGACCTGCAGCATTGCAGCTGGTTTTCACCCAGGCTGCTTAGGGGCGTTTCCAGTCGGGGCCTCGCTGACTACGTCATCGCGGGGGATTACATTCCCGTCACGGACCTGCGAAGGACCTGTGAAGGACCGGTCAAGGACCAGTCAAGGACCAGGCAAGGACCCGTCACGGAAAGACGGGAACTTTTGAGTTGCTACATCTGTATAACTGTACAAGATCTGGAGAAGGGCACACTGTAGTGGTATGGGATGATAGATCCAGATGGAGAGGTGAACACTGAACTCAGATCCAAGTACAAGCTACAGTGCATCAAAACCACAGAGTTCTTCACCCAGTGTTATGCCTGGGAAAGTACAGTAAACTGAAGCCAGTGTACAGAGTGTGTGTGTTCAACTACAAAAAAGTGTGGTGAAAGTGTGGTGAACTGACAGCAGAAGAGCTGCATGAAGCAGAGAAATACTGGATTAAAGTAACCCAGAGTCAGAGTTTCAGCCTGAAATTAATCTTCTGAAAGCAGGAAAAGGCCTGAACACTGACTCCAGAATCCAAGAGCTGAAACCATTTCTGGATGAAGATGACCTCCTCAGGGCGGCATTTAGCTCAGTTGGTAGAGCAGCCGCCCCATGTGCAAAGGTCCTTTCTACGGAGGCCCAGGGTTCAAATCCGACCTGTGGATCTTTCCCGCATGTCATTCCCCGTCTCTCTCTCCCCACATTTCCTGTAACTCTTCAGCTGTCTCTGTCAAATAAAACTTGAAAAAGGCCCAAAAAAGTCTTAAAAAAAATAAAATAAAAAAAATTAAAGATGTTAGCTCAGTATTAACATGAGAAATTAATGCATGGAGGTGTGAGAGACACATTAGTTCAAATTAGAGAGAGATACTGGATTTTGAGAGGAAGGCAGGTTGTTAAGAGTAGTGTCAAGGTGTACGCTTTGTAAGAGATTCAAGGCTAAGGCTGGACAGCAGCCCACCGCACCACTCCTAAAGGACAGAATACCAAAATCACCACCATTTGAGGTCACTGGTGTGGATTTTGCAGGGTCTCTCTATGTGAAGGGAATGCAGGGCTCCATGAAAAAAATCATACATTGCATTATTCACTTGTGCAGTAACAAGAGCCATACACTTAGACCTGGTCTCTGGTCAGTCCACAGAGAACTTTTTGTTAGCATTGAAAAGATTCATTTCAAGAAGAGGACTATGCAAGGTGATCTATTCAGATAACGCTAGAACATTCAAGAGAGCTGATCAGGATTTTTAAGACAACTTTAAAAGACCATCAAGGATGCACAACTACGAGAGTTCTTCTCGTAGTTCTCTTTCTTCTTCTTTCTAAGCTCAACTTTGAGGAAATGTGCACTCTACTGACAGAAGCTGAAACCATAATAAATTCAAGGCCCCTCACCTATGTGCACAATGTTGTAAATGAACTGCTGCTGCTGACACCAGCTCATTTCTTGGTGGGTCAGAGACTCACTTGCATGCCTCCTAAGCCATTTCCAACCGATATTCACCAGCCAACGACTAACAAGGAGGAAGTGACCCGGAGATGGAGATATAGACAGACTGATGACCAGCTTCTGGAACAGCTGGCGAAAAGAATATTTGTTGGACTTAAAATCAGCCCATCACTGCAAGACACCCCAACCCTCTCAGCTAAAAGTAGGAGAGATTGTGCTCATCGGAGAAGATAACCCATCAAGGCAGTCCTGGAAACTAGGGAGAGTTGTGGAACTGTTTCCAGGTTGTGATGGACTTGTACTGTCATGTGCAGTTTGCGCTACAGGAACTTTATTTAGGAGACCAATTCAGTTGTTATATTCTTTGGACATTTAGATGAAGTGGAGTCCATTCATCTATTTGATGAATTAAAAGTTGCTGAATTAAGTTAATAATTAATGTAAAGAACATAATTTATAGATAATCTCTTTCCCACAATCCCTTTAGAGGTAAAGGTGAGCGGAAGGAGAGGTTAGCTTCCTGTATTTTGTTTGTTAGCATCCGAGTGGCGTAGCCATAGCTGCACATGTGAACCCCAGCTTTCTTCAGTAAAAGATTTGGTCTTGAAGTTTTCGTGTTTCGTGTTTGTGTTTAAGACTAAGCCACATTAATCAGAGCCTGTCACCCTTTGTCCAAAAACGAAAAAATAAGGTGTGACAACAACAATTACCAGAAGTAAAGATGGCCTACAAATGGTGTGGTCTAAACAAATAAACAACGCAAACTATATACCGTATTTTCCGGACTATAAGCTGCTACTTTTTTCCCATGCTTAGAACCATGCAGCTTATACAAAGATGCGGCTTTTCTATGGATTTTTCTTCAGCCCTCAGGTGGGCGCTCTAGCAGGAAGTGCAAAAACTAGACAGGCAGCGGAAGTCAGTGCAAAGAAGAACGCGCCAGTTTTTATTCCTAGCACATGCAACCCAACACACACAACAGCAAAAAAGTATTTTCACACCCTCACCCCCTCATCATGGAAAACACACGAAGAAATTCCTATGATCGGCCGCACGGTGCGGGAGGATCCCCTCCCGGGACCTCTCCCCGTCGCCGGGCGCATTTCCTCTGCGGCGGTGCATCGCGACCGGCTCTGGGTCGGCTTGGAAAGGCTCGGGGGCGCTTTACAGCGCCCCTCCGCCCGGACCTCGCCGCGTCCCAGGGCCGTGGAATGAGTGCCCGCTGCGCCCTCTCCGGGGGTTCGCCGCCGGGGACGGGAATTAATCTATGGTGGGACGTCGGAGACGGCAGCGGGAAGAACTGATTCAGTGCCAAAAGACAAGACAGGCTTTCAGAGGACAGAGGTCTGTTTTAAAAGCAGGTGGCCTGAACTTTCTGTGTACATATCTTATTTCTCAACCTGGATATCGGCGGCTTATAGTCCGGTGCGGCTTATATGTGACAAAATTTATATATATATTAAATTTTAGTGGGTGCGGCTTATATTGAGGTGCGCTCTATAGTCCGGAAAATACGGTACACACATTCATTATTCATCATTAAAACAACCTTTCACATGTGAAAACTTTTAGAATCCAGTGGTTCCACCCTCAGTGTTATGACTGTTGTTGTTTCACATAAAAGATAACTGCTGCTTTCACCTTGAAACAGCACAGCAACTGCAGGTTCCTAGAATTACCTGTAGGTTTCACCATCATCTGTGTTGTGGAGAAATTGCTGAAATAAAAAGGTCACTGGTGAGGTCAGGAGGGAAGAAAGTGTTCAGGAGTCTCTGATGTATTATGCTGTATTACACTTGGCCAAGGAGAATTAGAGACTACTCACAGAAAGTTTGGGATATCCGACTTTCAGGTGAAATTTACGGACAACGTAAAAAGTTCATGCTACAGTGATATTAGAATTAGAAGCATGCAATGGTAGTTTTTGCATCTCAAACAATTTATTGAAATAAAAGCTAACAACAGTGGTGGGAGTTCTGGAATTTTCCATCCTTAGATTACACAAGGTCACGTGTGAGCCTTGAGGTCCTCGGCAGTATTAGTTTTTTGGCTTTGGTTGAGAAAAGTAGGTGCCAGCCTATCTCAACACTGGTCACCAGGGTCGAAGAGACCTATTTGACTAATTCTGGGTGTATAGTATTTGTGGTGTTATCTGTAGGGATTTAAAGTCTAACCACCAGGATGAGTTGGGCAGAATGTGAGACTGACTCGGGTACTTCTGATGTACTTTGAGAGTGTCTATAATTCTCCGTGGCCAAGCGTCAATAAATATTACAACATAAGACATTAGAGACTCCTGAACACTTTCTTCCCTCCTGACATCACCATTGACCACTGACATCAGCAATTTCTCCACAACAGTGGGCATACAACAAAAAACGTCAACGTCTCAGTAACTTGTCATGTGACCTTGACCATCGATTACAGCTTGACTAGACATCTCATACTGTTCACAAGTGGACTTATTCCAACCTGCTGATGACAGTCTTTGACACCCTAAGCTCAGTGGTAACTTCCCTCTGAGTACTTCCTGTTTGAAGCCTCACACTGACGATGTACTGCTAATGGATTGTTAGGTGTTGTCTTGGTTTCATGGTGTCAAAATGTGAACAGCATGATGAAGAGGACTGTTTAAATACAACTGTCATTGAAGCAGAACATTTAGTAGTCCATTCATGGATCAGACACTTGTGATTTTTGTGGTTAATCATGTTAGAGAATAGTATGTTATGCAATAAGTACTGAAACATCAATTGGACATGTGCATTCAAAAGCATATAGAAGGTCAAATTAAGTTCACCTGTAAAGGTTAGAGTGCATTTTAGGTGCAATCTGAAATTTTATCTAAAAGCCACATATCCCTAACTTTTCATGAGTGGTGTAGGTGTATGTGTGTTACCTGGTAGCCTGGGTGACAGTGCCCCTCACATCTCCACACCAGTTGCAGGAGTCAGAGACTTTTAGCAGGTACTGGTATTCTTCAAACATCTCATTCGGAGCACGGAGGCCGAAAAACACTTTGTCATCATGGATGATCCTCTAACACACATTAAATGATTTATACAATTATTCTCACTACATTACATCATGTGTTAAGTCAGGATGATTGGAAGTAATGTCAAAGAACAACAAAGGATGGAACTTACAGTGATGGTGATGTTTTTCTTTTCTAACTCCTGGATGAAAGCTCTCTGTCTCTGAGCCTTCTGATCTGTGTCATCATCCACCTTGTGGGCCACCAGTACGTAGTCAAATGTCTTCTGAGTGGGCTATTCAAAGACACACCCACATGAAATATCATTTGCATAGTTTGTATTATCAAGTAGCTCCAAATAACTTCTATCCATCCATTATCTGTAACTGCTCCTCTTATCACAAGGTCACAGGGGTGCTGGAGCTTATCCCAGCTGACTTTGGGCAAGAGGCAAGCTATGAGCAATTTAGAGTCACCACTTAACCTGTTAGGTTCATGTCTGGACTGTGGGAGGAAGCCAGAGTATCCGGGGAGACGTCTGGAGTTTGTATGTTTGCATCTTCGTGCCGTGAGGCGACAATGCTACCCAAAGGATCTCCATACTATCCCATACTCAGGTATGCCCAGCTAAAAAAAGACAAAAACTATAACAAAGATGTTTTAACCCCAGCTGTCCAAGGTGACCTAAACTGATTTGCAGTGGATTTCAGAATATCTGTGCAATAAGGAAAATCGAGCTGCTTCTACACCATAACACAGTCTTAATGCTTCCACCTTTCACCTCTGCTGGTGTCTCTACCTGTTAATTGTGGTACTTTTAAGCTGGTGTGACAGCTATCACTCAAACTGTGTTGCGGATCAAATAACCAGTCTGACACCACCTGAAAAGGAAAGTCTTGGGATTTCACAATAGTTTTAATAGTAACTAGAAAAATTTCTAAACAAATTTTGAGTATGCCTGACTCTGACCCCATCACCCCCATACATTAAATAGCTGTCAGCGTGTTTGTGCGTGCTTATGTGGTCTTGTGTCTGTTAATGAGAGAGTTTTACAAAGTCTTTTATTTTGGAGGGACTCTTATCTGTCTGTGTGTGTGTGTGCTTGTGTGTCAGCCCTGTCTGTCTGTCTGTGTGTGGTGTGTCTGTCTCTGTATCTATGTGTCTGTGTTTGTGTCTACGAGACTGAAGGATAAAATGGCCGACATTGAAAATGTAGTATTGATAGTCATTGATATTATACAGAGACTTCAACTAAGTTAGTCAAAGGCTGAGGTTGCCAAGCAACCAGGGTGAGCTGCAGGTCAGAGTAATTAGTCACAGCTGCGCGCATGCACTGTGTCTCTCCCACTGAGACACACAGAAGGTCTGTGAATGAAGTCCCTCAAAGAGGTTGCCAAACATGCCAAACGTCGTATCCAAAAGCCGAAATAACCTTGAGCGGGGGCATCTTGTTGACCAGTTCTGTGCCTGGTTTGAGAGCTAAATGTTAAAAACTCTGGACTGGAGCATCAGGAAAAGACCAGGTGCTCCCTGCCCTTCTGGAAATTTCTCCTCTCAAATTAACATGGGAGTAGATTGGGCAGGAGATGGGTGTTGGTGCCGCATCTTTGCGTCTCCCGCCAAAACTATATATCTGACAGCTTTAGCGGGCAAATATGAGTGAGATGACAAATTTTTCTATGTTTCTAGCTATAAATAATTTCTGTAGCTAGACATTTGTGGCTACAATCGCAGTTTACAAATTTATTTTTCGACAAATTTTTCTCTCCCTCTCCACTCTAGCGATCACTCACTGCAGCTCTCGAAAATTCTTACAATACACACCCATTCATTTATTGGTGTGTTTTTTGGTGTTTTTTGGCAAAACCGTTCAATGAAACTTTTAGAAAAGACAAAGCAATCGATTCCCAGCCGAGCCGGTCGTTTTGACACCTTGTTTGTGTATGTGCGACAAAAACTCTGGGAGGAGAAGCGAGCCAAAAATAAGGTGTGAGAATAACTAGAAAAAATTCTAAACAAATTTTGAGTGTGCCTGACTCTGGCCCCGTCGCCCCCATGCATTAAATAGCTGTCAGCGTGTTTGTGTGTGTTTCTGTGGTCTCGTGTCTGTTAATGAGAGAGTTTTAAAAAGTCTTTTATTTTGAAGGGACTCTTATTCTGAAAGACTTTTGTCGTGCATGTGTGTGTGTGTGGTCTTGTGTCTGTTAATGAGAGTTTTAGAGTCTTTTATTTTGAAGGTACTCTTATTTTGAAAGACTTTTGTCTTGTCTGTGTGTGTTGTGTATACGTGTGCTTCGTCTTTGTCTAGAGGGAGAGAGAGAGAGAGAGAGAGAGAGAGAGAGAGAGAGAGAGAGAGAGAGAGAAGAATAAAATGGCCAACATTAAAAATGTAGTCTTGACAGTCATTGATATCATACAGAGACTTCAACAAAGTTAGTCAACGGCAGGCTTGAGCTTGCCAAGCAACCAGGGTCAGCTGCAGGTCAGAGTAATTAGTCGCAGGTGTGCACTTGCACTCTGTCTCTCAAACCGAGAGACACAGAAAGTCTCTGAATGAAGCCCCTCGAAGGTGGCCAAAAACAGCCTATAAGGTGTGCCGCAAAGCAAAAACCGGAATGACCGTTGGCTTCCTCGTCCTGTCGACCAGTTCCTTGCTGATTTTCATGCAAAAATTGCAAAAACTTTGGCCGGGGTCGTCAAGTAAAGAGCAGGTACTCCCTGCTCTTCTGGAAATTTCTCCTCTCAAATTAACATGGGAGTACATTGGGCAGGAGATGGGTGTTGCTGCTGCATCTTTGCGTCTCCCACCAAAAGTATACATCTGACAGCTTTATAACAGTGAATATGAGTGAGACAACATATTATCCTACGTTTCTATCTATAAATGATTTCTATAGCTTGACATTTGCGGCCGCAGTCGTAGTTTACAAATTTTTTTTTCGACAAATTTTTCTCTCTCTCTACACTCTATGAGATCAATCACTCTAGCTCTCGAGAAATTCTCGCAATACACACCCATTCAGTTTTTGGCAAGGTTTTTGGCGTTTTCTGGCAAAACCGTTCAGTGAAATGTTTTGAAACATACATTCCAATCGGTCGTTTTGACACCTTGTTTATGTATGTGCGACAAAAACTCTGGGAGCAGTAGCGAACCAAAAAAAGGGCGTAAGAATAATAACTAGAAAAATTGCATTTCCTGCGGAAATACGGTGTGGATGCCCTCTGCCGAAATGCCCGATGCATCTGTGGAAATTTGTATGAAAAGATAGAATTGTAGGATATTTTGAAATATTTTATGAATTTGTACAGTGTTCTAAGAAAGCGTGAGATTACCTGAAAAAAAGTTGAGTAATCTTTCTATATTTGCAATATTTGTCACTACACCTTTAACTGATAAAATTCAGCTGCTCTCATCAAATATGATGGCACAGATCACAACATGAACAGAATAAAAACACGTATGTAACTAAACAAACAAAGTAACAAAGTTAACGGTTTCGTACTTAGCCGTGTTAAGCTATGTAAAGCTAAATGCCCAGTACGTTACTGTATGAATGATTGACTATATAGGGATCTTAGGTGGCAGCAATCACTTCAGGGAGTCGGGTCAGGACACTGTTGGCATGTTCATTGGATGGCATTAATGAGAGGCAGACTCCTTCAATAAAGTTCAAGCTGTTTATCTGCATTTAGGTGTGAACAGGTTCGTCTATGCGTAAATGTGTGGTTGCTGCAATACAAGCACAACAATACAGACTGATTAGAAAATAAAGTATAACTTAGACATGACTGAGCTAAATATCTCTAACCAGATAACATATGAAATACAGCTCAAGATTAATTATGAATTTAAAGTCAGCATTAATCAATGAAACCATAATGAACATTAATCCACAGGCTTAGATGCAACATAAGAGTGACATACACCGCTACTAATCAATCAGTATCATTCAATATGCAATATATAATCAACAGAAATTAGCAACACAGCAGCATAAAACTCTCAGGCTATCGCTAGTTAGCGATTAGCTACAAGTCACTCGTTAGCGGCTAATTGTTCGTCACATTATACAAACCGATGACAAAACTACTGCTAAGTCATCAAAATAGACTCATGGATCAACACAAACATCAACAAAGTGTAACACAGAAGTAAACATCATAACTCACGGCTCAATGGAAGCACACACTGCATATCGTTCACCCGACGTTTGCTCTGGGCTGAGCGGTACGTATGTGGTGCATTCAAGGACCTCAGCAGTATGGTAATTCACATGTGTAGAACAGCCTATTACTCTTCATTAATAGAGGAAAATAAGAACAACCCCAGATTTCTCTTCAGCACTGTAGCCAGGCTAACAGAGAACCACAGCTCTATTGACCCATCTATTCCTTTAGGTCTAACTAGTAATGACTTCATGAGCTTCTTTAATGATAAAATTATAACTATTAGAGAAAAAATTCATCACGCCTTGCCTTCAACAATCACTGATCTGCATTCTGATACAGCAATCTTGGAAACAGCTGCAAAACCTGATATATATTTAGACTGTTTTTCTCCCATTGACCTTCATCAAATAACTACAATAATTTCTTCAACTAAGCCGTCAACCTGTCTCTTAGACCCCATCCCAACCAGGCTGGTCAAGGATGTCTTACCTCTAGTCAGCCCTTCTTTATTGGATATGATTAATCTGTCTTTATTATCAGGACATGTACCACAGTCCTTTAAAGTAGCCGTAATTAAACCTCTTCTTAAAAAGCCCACCCTAGACCCAGAGGTTTTAGCTAATTACAGACCAATATCAAACCTTCCATTTCTCTCTAAGATACTTGAGAAAGCTGTAGCCAATCAGCTGTGTGACTTTCTCCATAAGAACAGTTTATTTGAGGATTTTCAGTCAGGATTTAGAGTGCATCATAGCACGGAGACCGCACTAGTCAATGTCACAAATTACCTCCTAATGGCATCAGACAAAGGACTCATCTCTGTACTTGTCCTGTTAGATCTTAGTGCCGCATTTGACACCATTGACCATCAAATTCTTTTACATAGACTGGAGCATCAAGTTGGTATCAAAGGAACCGCCCTAAGCTGGTTTAAGTCATATTTCTTAGATCGATCTCAGTTTGTTCACATCAATGATGAATCCTCCATGCACACCAAAGTTTGTCATGGCGTTCCACAAGGTTCTGTACTAGGACCGCTTCTATTCAGTTTATATATGCTTCCTCTAGGGAACATTATTAGGAATCACTCCATTAATTTTCATTGTTATGCTGATGACACCCAATTATATTTGTCGATCAAGCCTGATGAAACCAACCCGTTAATTAAACTCCAAGCATACCTGAAATATAAAAAGTTGAATGACCTACAATTTTCTGATGCTGAATTCAGACAAAACTGAAGTTCTTGTAATTGGACCTAAACACCTCAGAAACTCTCTTCCCGGAGACTTGGTTACCTTAGATGGGATCACTCTGGCTTCCAGCTCCACCGTAAAGAATCTTGGAGTTGTTTTTGATCAGGATTTGTCCTTTAACGTCCACATAAAACAAATTTCGAGGACTGCATTCTTCCACTTACGCAACATAGCCAAAATCAGACGCATCGTGTCTCAAGCGGATGCAGAAAAACTAGTCCATGCATTTGTTACTTCTAAGCTGGAATATTGTAACTCTTTGTTATCAGGCTGCTCAAATAAGTCTCTTAGGGCTACCCAGAATGCTGCTGCACATGTTCTGACAGGAACCAAGATCAGACATCACATCTCTCCCATTTTGGCTTCCTTGCACTGGCTACCTGTTAAATCTAGAATAGAATTTAAAATTTTCTCTCTTACATAATAAAGCTCTATGGCTAGGCACCATCAAAGATCTAAAAGAACTCATAGTACCTACTACCCCCTTCTAGACCACTGCGCTTTCCCAGAATGCTCGGTCTCTTGTGGTTCCTATAGTTTCAAAAGTAGATTGAAGCCAGAGCTTTCAGCTATCAAGCTCCTCTTCTGTGGAATAAACTACCATTCCTGGGTTCAGGAGGCAGACACAGTCAACACTTTCAAGAGACTTAAGACTTTCCTTGAAAGCGCTTATACTTAGGGCTGACTCAGGTCATCCCTTAGTTATGCTGCCCTCACTGCACTCCACCGAACTCCCCGGCAGTCGGTAGGCAAATTTTTCGTGGAGTTTCGAAAGTACATTTAGGCAGTCTAAAATGCGATTTATTTAGGGAAGAAAAAGAAAGAAAATAAGAATAAGAATACAATAAAAAAAAAAATAATAAACATTCGAAATTCAATAGGGCTCAGCACCGCTGCGTTCGCTCCCAATTAAAGCTGCAAACAAGCAGCATTGGACGGGCTCCTCGCACCACCGCGACCGCTCGAGGTGGCACGCCAGCACCAGGAAAACACATGAGCCGTCAGTTTCTCTCGCCAAGTACTTCTGGTTCAATTGACCACACACATTGTAGCTTCAGAACTGGGTCAGCCGGTCAAATGTGACGGAGCGCTACGCCACACCGCTTCCTCAAAATTCATAATTTTGATAACTTTTACTCAGGAAGTCTATATGAACACACCACTAAGTTTGAAGTCAATTTGGATAAAATCCCCTAGAGGAGTTCGTCAACATGACCCCTCTCAACCAGCCCCGCAACACCAAGAATGGTGATTACTTAAATATCTTGCTTCTTGTTAATTTTAGCCTATTGTTCGAGAGACTTTTTTGTACGCTCTTCCCATGATCTACAAGTTGGCTGAGGTTTCATAACTTGTGTCCAAAACTGTATGGGCTGCCCAAAGAAAAGTTCAAGGGGCGCTATACAGCGATTTTGCCCTGCTGCAGCCGACATTTTGCATAACATTGGTCTTAATAACCACAAGAAGTTTGTGACAGCTCGAGAAAGTATATGAAAGCTCAACACTTTTGCCTGAAATCAGTCAAAAGTCAATGGAGTTCCAGATTTATCTAAAAATCGGGCATCAGTTGACTTTGACGGGCCGCCACTACGCCTCTGATGAAAAAGTTGAAATTCTTTCTCAGATGTCAAAACCAAGGCCTTGACAACAACATCCACCTAGTTTGGAGGTGGATACTCAAAACTTTGGAGAAAGCTATCACAATAAAATGGATTTCCTGTCGCCAACAGGTGGCGCTGTAAAAATCACCAAATGTTGTCATGGAAATGTGTTCAGGCCAGACTGCCATTATATATCGAGGTTTGGGGAAAATTGAGTATTTTTCGCAAAAGTTATAGCACGCCGGTATTTCATGAAAACATCGCCAAATTTTCGTGGCCCTGCCCTCCCACACAGTAAATCCAAAACTCAATGATTTGATAACTTTTTCATTGTCGAGGCCTTAACACACACGCCAAGTTTCAAACAGATAGGATGAAAGCCCTAGGAGGGAGTTCATTCAACATGACCCTGGAAATGACCCCAAAAACACGAAAACGCTAACTTTGAAACAAAATGGACGCCGTACGCTTC
Organism: Protonibea diacanthus; assembly: GCA_028641955.1. NCBI lineage: Eukaryota > Metazoa > Chordata > Actinopteri > Sciaenidae > Protonibea > Protonibea diacanthus. The sequence goes on along the minus strand of CM053976.1, from coordinate 31,786,198 downwards.
ACTGTAGCCCAGGTCACCAAGAGACTTTTTTGTGTGTCTCGGTATGTTATATACCCTCCAAATTTCTGTACACGTGGATCAAACCGTGTCGAGGGGCTCCTCCGAAAACATAAACCTAGGTGGCGCTGTAGAGCCATTTTTGTATGCCCATGCGCGAGACCCCTAAAATACGTAATTTTACGCCTGACTTTGGGGGTAGGCAAATTTTCGTGAGTTTTCGAGTACATTTAGGCCGTCTAAAATGCGCGATTTACTTTGACTAAGAAAAGAAAGGAGAAGAGGAATAAAAATAAATAAATAAAAATAAATAAAATAAACATTCAAAAACAATAGGTCTGACTGGCCAGTGCTCGGGTTCTACTCAGCTGCAAGCAGCATCGACGGCCCTCGCACTCCGCGCCCGTCGGGGAGGGTGGCGCTATCGGGGCAATCAGGCTACGAAATACACGCGAGCTTTGAAGCCTTCAAGTACTTTTTCAATTGACAACACACATTAGCCAGAACTGGGTCAAATGGTCAAATGTGACGGAGCGCTAATACCACACCGCTTCACTCAGAATTCATACCTTGATAACTTTTACCCAGGAAGTCTATATGAACAGACCTACCAAGTTTGAAGTCAATTGGATAAAATCCCTAGGAGGAGTTCGTTCAAATAGGACCCTTCAGCCAGCCCGCAACAACAAAATGTACTTTCATTCTTAAATATCTCTACCTCCTGTTCATTTTAGCCCATTGCTCTAAGAGACTTTGTCGTCTTCCCATGTTCTACAAGTCGGCTAAGTGTCATAACTCTGTGTCCAAAACTGTGGTGGGCTGCCTCAAAGAAAAGTTCAAGGGGGCGCGCTATAGAGCAATTTTGCCCTGCCCTCATTTAATTATGCAGCCAAATTTGTATAATATTGGTCTAATAGCTACAAGAAGTTTCAGACAGCTCAGAGAAAGTATATGAAAGCCCAACACTTTTGCCTGAAAATCAGCCAAAAAGTCAATGGAGTTCGCATTCTGATCAAAGGGTCAAATTTGATGATCGCCACGCCAACAACACCATCAAAATTCATAATTTTGATAACTTTACTGAGAAAGTCTATATGAACAGACCTAAAAGGTTGAAATCAATTGATAAAATCCTCAGGAGTGAGTTCGCTCAAATAGGGACCCCTTCTCAACCAGCTCCGCAACACCAAAAAATGGTGCTTTCCATTTTTATATATCTCATTTCCGGTTGATTTTAGCCCATTACTCCAAGAGACTTTTTGTAGGTCTTCCTTGCTCGTGTGGCTAAGTTTCATAACTGTGTCCAAAATCGTGGCGGGGCTGCCTCAAAGAAAAGTTCAAGGGGGCGCTATAGAGCGATTTTGCCCCGCCCCCTAATTAATTATGCAGCCGATTTTTGCATAACATTGGTCTTAATGGGCCACAAGAAGTTTCAGACAGCTCGAGAAAGTATATGAAAGCTCAACACTTTGCTCAAAGCAAGCAGCCACAAAGCTACCGGAGTTCCAGATTTTATCAAAAATCGGGCACTGTTGACTTTGACGGGCCGCCACGTGCCACGCCTCTGATGAAAGCGAACGCCAAATGTCAAAACCAAGGCCTTGACAAATATCCAATACCCCAGTTTGAGGTGGATATACTCAAAAACTTTGAGAAAATCATCATTAAATAACATGGACACTGTCACCAACAGGTGGCGCCAGAAAATCACCAAATGTTGTCATGGAAATGTGTTCTCAGGCCAGACTGCCATTATATCGAGGTTTGGGGAAGATTGGAGATTGCAAAGTTACAGCACGCCGAAATTTCATGAAACGCCAAATTTTGTGGCCCCGCCTCCCACAGTCAACCAAAACTCACGATTTTGATAACTTTTCATTGTCGGCGGCCTAAGAACACACGCCAAGTTTCAAACAGATAGGATGAAAAGCCCTAGAGCACCGCGTACTCAGGCTCCCAATAAACATTCGAATTCAGGACATTTCGTGACCGTGCAGCTCGGCCCTAAAAAAAAAAAAAAAAAGAAAAAGAAAAAAGAAAAAGAAAAATAATAAACATTCAAAATTAATACTCAGACCGCAAGTGCTCGGGCCCTAAAAATAATAATAATAAAAATAATAATAATAATAAATATTCAATTAATAGTTAAGAGCAGTGCTCGGGCCCCACACACACAATAATAATAATAATAATAATAATAATAATACTAATAATAATAAATGAATAAACAATCGAATTAATAGGGATACTTCGCAGACCGCTGCTCGGGCCCTAAAAAATAAAAAAATAATAATAAACATTTGAATAATAGGCCTCGTGACCGGCAAGTGCTCGGGCCTCAAAAAATAAACATCTGAATTAATAAACACTTTGTGACCGTACCGGCCCCAATAAAGATCTGGATAACAATAGTGGCTTGATAGCAATAGTGTGGCTGTCTCACCACACTAACAGCGCGGTGGATAACAAATAGTGTGCTCTTCAGGCACACCCAATAAACGCGGTGGATATCAAATAGTGTGTGCCTTTCAGGCACACCCACAAGCGTATAACATATAGTCTGCTATTTCAGGCACACCAATAATAAGCCCGAGAAATAATATAGAGTGTGCTCTTTCAGGCACACTCAATAAGAATAAGCCCAATGATAACATATAGTGTGCTCTTCAGGCACACCAATAAAAATTAAGTATCGGAATAATAGTGTGCTCTTCAGGCACACTCAACAGTAAGAATAAGCCGAGAATAATAATAACGAAAGTGTGCTCTTCAGGTACACTCAATAATAAGCCCGTGGAATAATACAGAGTGTGCTCTTACAGGCACAGGCAGGAGTTTTCCATGAAGAAAAATCCAAGCAAACTACAAACGCATGGCTACAAATCATTTGAGAACATTCACTTTGTTGAAATGGTCCTGTGTTCCGGACTGTTTTTGAGATATGAGATACAATAAGATACCACTTCCTAAAACTTTAGCAGCATAATGTTGAATGCCCACAGTAACTTCTCCTTTTCCTCCTGTCTCTATCTGCTGGTCCTAAATGCAGTTGTTTCATAGTAATAATACTAATAATGTGGATAATCAGTTATTTCTCCCTTGGGTTTTATGTGACACCAGAGCAGTTAAATAAACACATTAAAGCATTAAGCCCGCAGACTGATAAGCGTGTCAATTACTTAAATCTGATGCAGGACAGCACTAGTCAGTCTATATGACCTGCTTTCCTCTCCTCTTGGTTTGTTTGTAAAATTCAGTGTACACTAACCAAAACCAAAACTGACAGACATCTATGCATATTTTTATGAGTATTTAGTGGAAAGCGTTGGGATAAGCCGAGGTCCAAAAGTTGACATCTTGAAGAAAAAATGACTGTCAGCAGTCCAACAACTCAGCCGGTGAAAACACCAGTGGCCCCAAGAACAACTCTTCTTACTACCTGTCGCGTTGTGTGCCCCTAAGCTATCAGCCACTTATCCAATGAATCAGCTGATTTCTCTGGCCCAAGAGGCAGGTTCGTTATTACACTTGTTCTATGTGACACCTGTCCTGGCGCATTAAGTGTGTAGTTCCATTTTTTGAGATATGAGATTTTTAAATGTTTGCTCAGCAAGTTAAATCCCACTTTCAACATGAGACAGCCGGACAGCTGCCCTATGTTGAAAGAGGGACCTTTTAAGATAAACTCTGTCTGTTTATGTCTCACAGCACAGGTTTATCTATTTTACATGGAGTAAATGAGTTCTTTCATATGAGGAGATATATTTTATGTTTGCATGTTACATTGATGAGATTTATTCCATTTATGAAAAGGCTTCAAAATGAAAAGAAGAGAGAGATATGGATTCTTACTGTTGAAGGAAGTAAAGGCTCAGTGTTGCAACCGTCCTTCTGTCTGTCCCACAGCTCAATGTTGTCCTTTAACACAGAGGGAGAGGTATTAGCACTAAAACACATATTAGGATGTATTGCTACTGGTATTACGGTAAATCGTGTGAAATTGTATGCAATAAAATTATCATTTATCTTTAAATTAACCCCATCATCGTGGTGGGTTATCAGGATATGTAATAACAACTCATCTAAGTCTCGCAAGCTTCAACTAGTATCTATCCTCCTAAAATGTAAATAACGTTTTCCTCCGCTTTCGCTGAGACACTTAGAGTTACCATAGCTGAGCAGCTACTAGCCGTGTTAGCAGCTGTGTTGCTAAGTGTCCCCAAATGAAACAGATACTGTCGGCTACAATGTAAGGTGACATAAAATAATGTAAACATGTTCATTTCAACACTAGAAGAACATACACTAATTTTCTTCATACAGGTACTCATCTCACTCACATAGGCATTATTTATGTATGAACAAAATATGTAAACAGATTTTGTTATATTTTTTATATATATATATATATATATATATATATATATTCATATATGTTCATATATATATTATATATGTTCATTTAAAATAAACTCTCTTCCTGTGTCAATTGCTTGCCCCTTTAATGTGAAAGTTTCATTTTGATAAGATTTTGGCTTGTGATGTTTTAGTATGATAAGAAAATTACAAGATTTTATGAAATTATTTCAATGTATGTGTTTTTTGAACATTTGTACAGCAATTAAGAATATCGCGATAATATCATTAACCGTGATAATTTGGTCACTATAATCGAGATATTTCCATATTGTTACATCCCTAACACATATAGTAGAGTACAAGCATGTTGTTTTATCATGCTGACATGATGATCTTCAATACATTTATGACTAGTCAAACAATATAACCTGTATTTAAATAGAGTCTCATTTTGCTTCTGACATTTTCTGAAAGAAGTCTGGCTGCACCCATTATGATTCCCAGGTTGCACTTTGCTCACACAAAAATGCATAGCTTGAAGTCTGTTAGGATGGATTGTCACGTGATCTTGTGATTTTATGAGGCCAAGCGCCTTGCAAGGTTAACAGAGTAATAGATTATTTCTCTCTTTCAATCCACCTCCCTCTCACCACTGTAGTACAGCACCATAAGACAGTGTGATATTATATTATACAATGCGAGATACGACTGATACACTTATGCATTACTCTGTTATGGATAAGTATTAATACTCCTGCCAGAATTATGACCAATACTAGTTTTGTTGTAGCATTGCATGTTATGATGTGAACACAGTGTTAGCTAAAAAGCTGGTCACTCACTAAGACAACTTCCCAGTTCTCCAACTAGTTCACTTCACACCACAGCACAATTTCTAATACATTTCTAGCTCTAATGCTGGTCTTTTCCTGTTCTCTTGGATGCTTGGCAGGCTTATAAATATGTATTTGCGGTCTGTCATTTCTGCTGTGACATTTTAAATTTTGTTTACATTAAGCGTGTTGTATCATTTCAAGTTGCCATTGCTTCTGTGTTGTATATACCCACTGTACATTTATACTAGACTAATTCAACCTCGGCAGCATAAGCACCTCCTTTTAGCAACTTCCTCGCTAAATTCTCACAGATTCTTGGAGGCGAGGCTTGGTGAATTAAAAGCACGTCACCGCACCACTGAAAAATTGTTAGCTGCTTTAGTTGCCCCCCGTAGCCATAGGGTCCAACCAAGTATATCTTCTGCTAGCTGACCCTCAGCATTTCCTGAGGAGCCAGGAGGCTGGGTGACTGTCTGAAGGGAGCCAGCTCCAGTCATTGGCAGCTCCATTTTGAGAATTGTGAAGTTAGTGACACCAGCAGCCATAGGGCCAGAGCAAATTCCCCAAATATATTAATGCTCCTCTTCCAGGCAGTTGCAGCCATATTTGACTGAAGATACATCATAAACCTAAATTAATTATCTAATTATCCAACAGTTAGTTCTGACCAAGTAACTTTCACTGTCCTTCACTGTAGAATTCTGAAGAATTAGAATTTCTAATCTAATTCATATCTATTTCACATCTGTGCTAATCCATATGTGTGCAATAAGGTATCTTCAATTAACATGTCTGTTGTGGAGAAATTGCTGAAGTCAAAGGTCAATGGTAAGATCAGGAAGGAAGAAAGTGTTCAGGAGCCTCTGATGTCTTATGCTGTATTATTCATTGACGCTTGATCAAGGAGAATTAGAGACACTCTCAAAGTACATCAGAGGTGCCTGAGTCGGTCTCACATTCTGCCCAACTCATGCTGGTGGTCAGACTTTAAACCCCAAGATAACACCACAAATACTATACGCCCAGAATTAGGTAAAAGACAAAGCTTTTACCCATGCTGGTGTTATTGTCAGCATATTCTAGTCTGGAGACACAGATGTTTGTTTATGCAGATTGGACCGGCAACGGCAACGGCCTTTGTCTTCCTCTCTAACAGCGTGCAGGCCCAGACCTGCTGACATGCTCAGCTTTTCACTGTTTTCTCCAACTCTCAGTCTCCCACTGTTTACACCTTTTACTGTCTTCATACCGCTGCAGATAAGCTTAGTTACTCGTTCTTCTGGATCTACATATACCGCAGTGAACCTTTTAGCATGGGTGTGACCGCAACTGCTCCCAGAGGTAGACAGGTTTCACTTCTGACCCACTGAGCCTACACACAGACACTCTTCACACACACTGTCACAGTAAACTACAGGGCAGGACCAATGTAGACACACAGCACTGTCAAGCAAGCAAACTGAGCTGCCGGTGTTTCGGTTTAACTGGTGACCCAGGTAACTGCCTACCTTTAGCTGAATGCATCTGTGGTTGTCATAGTTACAAAAGCAGTTGGAACAGGAAATAAATATAACTGTCAAACAAGACAGGAAAGTCAAATCAGGTATGTTTTTTTAGACATTGTAACGTTATGGGGAAAATAAAAAGAATCTTCCTGTTTTCCACCACTGTCGTAACCATGACAATCACAGACGTGTTTGGCTAACAGTCGCCAGCTAACAGGATGGCTTGTCAAATGTCAACATTACACTCTGTAGCATCCTCACTACCCAAATGTCTTTGTCAAAAAGGAGAAAAGTGGACACAGAGTGTTTCCAATTTTCTAAGAAAAATGGACCCGTTGCTATTTATTTACAGAAATGAATGGTAACCTGTGCTTGGTGTGTTCACAACAGGTTTCAGTACTCAAAGAATAAAATATTCAGCACCACTATGAGACTCATCATGGCGAAAAATAGCTTGCAAGGACAACAGAGAAGAGAGAAGATAAGAGAATTGTTAGCAGGTCTGTGTTGCAGCAGTGAAAGCTAGCTACCTTATGCTAGCAAAATAACTGTAGCATCAAAGCCAGTGAAGCTAACACTGTGAGGCACAATGAGGGTGAGTTCATGAAAACAAAGCAGCACTCAAGGCTCACACACAAGCACTTCAATGACATCCTGAAATTGGCTGCTACTCAGAATTCAACGCATAATATAGTGACTTGTGAAGGCTAAAAGATGCCAAGTTTCAGGAGCAACTGGTGACTAAGCCTACTTCATGTAAAATGCTGCTTCAGACACTTTTGCACCCTGAAGAATACAGTTCTGTGAAAATGAATACACTGAACATTGTGCGGTACAAAATAGTTTGGTTTGGTGGTTTGTTTGTTTTTTTTTTTGTGTATAAATTTTATACATTTACAAGGCAGTTGTATGATGTGCTGTGTCAGTTCAGGTGGGTGTCAGTTCAGGATTACTGCACAGATGTGGAAATGAATGTAAATTTAAAATAATTTCTAGATCTTGATAAGTTGTTTTGATCATCAAGTAAAATACTATATTGTTCAGTTACAGATACCTCTGTCTAAATGTTTCGTTCCTTTGCATATACACTGTGATCTGTAAGTTGAGATGAAATTATGCCATATGTGGCCCTGAACTAAAATGAGTGTTCCCATGGTTCCAATGTGAAGTACAAATATTTGGCACAATAACAGGAGACAATCTACTTATAGGAAATGTGTTTATTCCTTTTGGAGATTAAACATTTAAACTTTCCTAATAAGTGCTATAAGAAAAGCTAATTCATGTACTGCAGTGTGTATAAAGGTATATGTATAAATATAAATGTAGAAAGTTAGCTGCGGTCTTGTGTCCTATATGAAAGGTAAGCAGAATTTATAGACAATACCTCATTTATTTGACAGTCTGGTGTCAGATGTGTTAAATTTAATGGACAAACCTGAGAGAGTGTGTTTAATTTAGTGTTTAATTCAGTTTATTTATTACTGATACTCTATCATATATTTGCTTACTTATCATTGTGACTGTGATAAACTTTATATGAATTATTATTCAAAGTGAAAGTAAGAAAAAAAAGAGCAGAAAATAAATAAAAGTTTTGGCCATTTTATTTTTTTTAAACATTCTGTATTTGTTCTGATGACTCTCTTTCTGTCTCTGTCGCTTTTGACTGTTTTCTGTCTTTTCATGAAACAAAATGTTTGTATAGCCGAGGCCTGTAAAGTAACAAGTAACTGCAAATGTTAAATAAATGTAGTACAGAACAAAATACATGAATATGTAAGTGTCGTAGAAGTATAAAACAGACTGGAGCTAGCATAAATACTAAGTAACGTGCCCGTGTGTGTGTGTGTGTGTACCTCGACAGTCTTGAAGAACATGTTGGAAGTCGGTAACACGATGTAGACGTGAAGTTTGGTCAAAAGAAACTTCAGCCAACAAGGAAGTACATGTCCGTACTGACCGTCTGTCCAGCCACATTAACGTCGCTCCATGATTACAATTCACCAATCACAAATTCAAATTCATCTCAAGTTAGCTCCCCTTTTCACTTCCGCGTATTCACAGATAAGTACTGCGACGTTTGTGCGCACGTGTAAATGGGTCAGGTATGGAGTGCCGTTACACCTGGAGGTGTTGATGTCATTTGGAGCCAAGCTGGGACAAACTAATGTTGCGTTTAAGTTCCACGGGAAATATGTTTTTTCTATACTCTATGTGCCTGAACTGAGCTGTCTTTATTGATAACATGGCAAAATACTACTGAATGGATAGAAAAGAAGCACCAATCCTACTCAAGGTCTCTCCGCATAAAAACAACACATTAAAGTATTTTATTAGGTCATAAAAACACAGGAGGGAAGGACGACACATATTGACTGTATTTTTATCTAAAAAGAAAAAAAGAGGGGAAGCCGGGGAAGCTACTGTTGTGTGTCAGAAGCCTGGATCCTGAGTTAGAGACAAAGTCCTGACTCCTGCAACATTTTGTTCATAAATCCAATCTTATCTTCAAGGAGGCTCCGGACGCGTCAAAGTTGAGTGCAGCATAGGTTTTATTCTGTTCACAGAAAATACAACTGGTTTTCGTTCATGAAGGAAAGCGTTTTTACAGCTCGGAACATCATCTTTTATAATCCAAAAATCAGAACATTGGTAACACCCATTTTTATTCTCCTTCAATAAAATAATAGTATCAAAATCACGTGTTTCCCCAATATCCAATCTACTTTTTAGGGCCGGGTTTTCCAAACTTGCTAGCATACCATTTTTCACATTCGCTGATACAGCATGTGCTCACCCCCGCCCCTACCTTGTTGAACTTGATTTCAACTCTACAGTCACGCGACTTTTTAGGCCTATTCGTATGCATTTTCTTATCAAATTTTGTAATTAAGTTTCCTCTGTCATGTTTCACATTTTTTAGAAAGTCTATCACAAAACAAAAACATATTCCATGATTATCTGCTTTTCACACTTGTGGATTCACTCTAATAAAGGTTTATAGTGGCGAGTCATACACCCCCCTTTGTGGAAAACACTCGCGCGTCTTTTGGCTGCGAGATCAGAAACCCACCCTCTTGGCTTTTGGCTGTGTGCTCAAACTCCCCTCTCGAGGTTTTGGCAACAAGTGTATTGCTCACATCTTCACTTCATATCCATACTATACTACTAAAGAGTTGATAGTTTTAGCCTAAAATGCTACTAAAAAACATACTATTGTATATTCTTAAAAAAATATGCAATTATACGTTTACCAAAAACATGCAGTTATATACTTAATATTATGACATAATGATGAAAAGATTTTAACCTACATACTAACACAAACTTATAGCAAAGCCCAAAATTTTACACTACACTACTAAGTAAAAGCAACAAATTATATGAAATGATGATTATTATGATCCATTTTATAATATCCACAAACTGAAGTAAATGTGTTAAATACAGAGTAAAGAGGGCAACAAAGTGAAAATAGCTGACCATATCTTTTCATTAACAGTCCATCACATCTCTCTCAACATGGTTGTCACCATAAGTTATGGAGTTTTTATGTGTTGTGTGCAGTGTAGCTAAGACAACTATAACTGGATTACTTGATACGGAAGAAAACTGGTGATCTCCATGCTTGTGATAAACTTTAAAAATGATGTGTATACATGCATACATGCATATGCCATTTCCCACTTTACCTGGTATTTTTATTCTATTAAGAATAATGTGTCAACTCATTTCAAATGGCAACTTTCTGGCTTTAAGAGACACTAAAAGAATTTTTTTTTAAAAATCCAAAAAATAAACAACTGAGTAAACATATTCCAAGACTGGTGATTCCATATTTTTTGCCAGGGGTTGTATATGTACTGCACTTTATGTAGCACTTGTTGCATTTTGTGTTGTCATGTGTGTGCATTGGACTAACACCATGGTCCTTCTGTATGTAGTTGAAATGACAATACAACCTGTGGGCTTGCATTTACAATCAGTACAAACACTCACAGAAAACACAGATGATTTATTTCCATGAAGTTTACTGAAGATCTTGTAAAACTGTAACAAGTTGGTAGTTCTACTCTTGTTTTCCCAGCATGCACTGGTTATAGGTTGCTATGGTTAAAGAAATAAACAAACCACACCAAACTGCCGAAACAAACTGACATATGTACTCTCTGGGGGCATAACACAACCTACTTGACTTGACTTGACTAGAGATGCACCACTCAATCAGCCAGTGATCTTGATCAGCCTCATATATCTGACTCTGTGCCGGTTAAATAACACATGTAGGTTCATGTCGTGCACACAGCATCACAGGCAGTAACTATAGCTATATTTAACAGTATTCTCTTCCAACCAAAACTCTCTGGTGCCCAGGGAGACAGAGGTACAGTAAAGATAATGTCATGAAATTATTTGTATTTTGGGCTGATTTCTTATTAAACTGTAACACCCAATGGTGTCACTCCTCTTCTCTCTTCAGATGTGCTGTTGATATATCTGAGTCCCACCCCTGCAAATCTTGGGCCATCTACAGTTGTCTGCACTTCAGCAACATCAAGCGACCCCCTGCCACCTCCACGTCTTGTTTACAGTTTTTAGTTTTAGTTTAGTTAAATCTTATACTTTGTGTTGGCTATTTATATTCAATTTTTGTGTGTTTTTGTACATCACCTATTTTTTTATTTCTAATTTATTATATTCTTGTTTACTATTATGATTGGGTAACTTGTTTTCTAAAAATAATTGAAAATATCAAAGACAAAGCTACTCAGTTTCTTGTGTGAGAATGTGTAAATTGGTAGTGGAATTTACTGCAATGCAAGAGTGCATCACCTAAAATCTTGCCAAATTTGGTTAAGGCATCTCTCTCTCTCTCTCTCTCTCTCTCTCTCTCTCTCTCTCTGCGTGAGTGTGGTTAGTGAGTGACTGTGATCTCTTTTTTTCTTGTTTTTTTGGGTATGGATTTTCCACATAGTTTTTTGATAGTTTAGTTGTTAATAGTTATAATCATTCAGGTGGGGTTTTGGGGGTTTGGGGGTGTTTTGGGGGGCAGAATGCCCGTGGCGACCGGGCAGGGAGAGCTGGAGAAGCTAACAAGGCAGGCAGGTGTTTCAGTGGAGGAGGTGGGTCTGGCTGTCAGAGAGGTGGTAGATTACCACAGCGTTAAGTCTGCCTCTCATATGAACAGTGCTGTGGTGATTTTCCTAGATGAGGTGAATAAAGTGGAGCAGGTGGTGGAGACCGGCATTGTCCTGAGGGACACTTTCACACCAGTGTACCCGCTGGTGAATCCAGCCACAAAGATAATGATTTCCAACGCACCGCCTTTAATTAAAAATGATGATTTATTTAAATCTCTCACTAGGTACACTCAAAAAACTGATCCAAGCCCTTCTTTGGTGTGACACATTAAATTGTTGTTTGATTTGCTGAAATAAATCTAGTAAAGACTAAATATATGTACATTTAATTGTGGTAATGTAATAGTTTCACCTTTCATTCATTCATGAACTCAAAACAAATGTGTTTCATTTGAATTGGGACCGCCCATTGCGCATGTGCGAGGCTACGCGCTCTCGGGCTCCGTTTCTCCCGGTCCTTCTTCAGACTTCTGACTCAACTTTTGCCAACTCTCCTGCGTGACTTTACTTTACTGTAAAGCTACTACTGAAAGCTGCTGTAATTCCACTCCCTGAAGGTGGCTAAGTGTCTGTGGTTACTCAGACTAGTGTTATAACCACAGAACTTTTACACACTCAGTATGTTTATATGCACAGCTTAATCGAGCTATGCTCAAAATTCGATTTTGGTGTCTAATCGGACTTATGTCTTTGTGCCGGTTTACATGCATCTGAGAAAATGCAAAAAAGTGACAGGAACGTGTCCTCCTCCTCAACACTAGGTGACAATATGAGTCGTTTCAATGGCTTAATACACCCCGTTCCGGTTAACCTATTACGTCACATAATAATAAACTACTGGAGTCATTATCGTACAGCTTTGTTCATCTCGTAACTCCGTAAAGTTGTCCTGTTTGGTCGGATTAAAACACGTGATTCTGCATATCAATTAGCCATGTGCTTCTGTTTGTTTGAGAGATGATGGACGATTCAGTCTGATTGATGAACAGATGAAGAAAGATACATTTGCATTAGAGGAGATACATTTTATTATTAATAAAATAAGATTAAGATTAATTTTAGATGAATTTTGATGAAATTTTTCCTTGTCCTTTCCAAATGTCCCCCTCCACTCACTTGAATACACTCACTTGTAGCTGTAAAAAGTGGATTTATCAGTACAGAATAGGAGTTTCCAGAATTTCAAGAAGATTTTTTGTTTGTTTGTTTTTTACATTTTATGTGGAAAGTAATATGAAACTTGACAAGTGCTCTCATGAAATGCTGTCTACTTGGTGAAATTATGAGTGTCCCATCACTTGCACTGAATATTTATCTCATCTTTTGCAGTTTCATCAACGGTACCAAGCTACTGGAGGCATCCTCTCACTGATCGTAAGTAATAGACTGCCCACTTAATGCTGGCACATGATCTGCATCATTGTCACATGTTCAGTTTTAATTGTACTAATTGTCTTTACTCTCCTTTTCAGGATAATGAATGTGGAAGTGCAAAGAATGCAGTCTAGAACTAGCTAGCAGGTATTTGTTGCTACAGCATTTTAGGCAGACACATGGGCATTTTAGGGGCAGTTATCGCTTTCCATGTCCATACACAGATTGCCCTGTACATTTAATACATGGAATAAGCTATTAAATCACATATACAAAAGTCATGCTAAACAGACAACTCCAAAGCCATTAGAAACATCTACATTCCAGTGTCATGTGTGTTCTTGCAGAGAACTAGCAGACTAACAGAAAGAGATTTTTTTCAACACCTAAATGGACATCTCAGGCATAATGAAACGGTTCCATGTGTGTTTTTAGGCTGCACATTTAAAACCAACATTTACAGTACATTTAACACACACAAAAACAGGAAACACAACCAACATTCATTAAAAGACTTTCAAGCAAATGTAATCCGTACAAGCACTAATTTACATCAGTTAGATAATTCTGCAGGTGGGCTAACAGAACAGATCATGAATACGAAACACTAAGTTGCTATGATCTTGCAGAGTTACATCCAACAAATTTTACTGAAGAGAAAATTGCATGTATTTTACTGAAGTTGGAAAATATTGTTCACATTCCAAAGGCTGTTATTGATGAGGTCCTCTCTGAACTTCACTTTATATTAAGTACAGAATCTTTGCCTTTGACAAAAGCTACAGTTTGTGGTGTATTTCAGAGCCATAATCTACAAGTTGAAGATTCAGTCGTTGATGAGCTTTCCAATGTTATATGTAAAACTAACCCATTAGGTATAGCTATCGCCAAGCTATCGCCAAGGATGGTCCTCTTGCTACTGCTTATAAACGTAAAGAATACTATACTTCTCATTTTAGGGTTGTGGAGCCTGTTGAATATATACTAGATGCCCACAGGAAAAGGACATTTCAGTACATACCTCTATTACGATCTTTGCAGCAGCTCTCTGATAAAGGTGTCCTTGATCATCTTGAAACTCCAAGAATACAAAACCAACCATTGACTTGCTTACAAGAGTACCGCACCATAAGAGATGGTGAGTACTATAAACAAAATAGTTTTCTGTCTAGTGAAGGTTTTAGAATAGCAGTTCATCTTTACGTTGATGATTTTGAGATTTGTAACCCTCTGGGGACATCTCGTAAAAAACACAAACTCTGTGGTGTCTACAGGTTTTTGGGAAATTTGCCACCAGGTTCCCGTTCAAAACTAAGCTCAATCTATTTAGCTGTTCTTTGCAAATCTGATGATGTCAAGGCCTATGGCTATCAAAAAGTATTAGAGCCACTCTTGCAAGACTTGAGTATACTAGAACAGCACAGAGTTTTTATTTCACAGATTGGTCAGTTTGTTAAAGGTTCAGTGCAGTGTGTAATTACTGACAATCTTGGTGCGCATGCAATACGTGGATTTGTTGAGAGTTTTTCTGGCGGGTCAATCTGCAGATTTTGTACAGGAGATAAATCAGAATTTCAGTCCAAGGATGTGAAGTCTGGTGCTTTTCAACTTAGAACCAGAGATATCCATGATGTTCATGTCATTTCTGCTCAAGAAAGCGCAACTATTTACTGTGGTGTAAAAAAGCAGTGTGCTTTAACAGAGCACCTTTCTCATTTTCATGTAAGCACTGGCTATCCTCCTGATATTGTGCATGATCTCTTTGAGGATGTTGTTCCAGCCAAACTTGCACACTGTATTAGTTTACTGATCTCAAAAAAAAAAACTTCACTCTTGATTTCCTTAACACATTGATTCAGACATTTCCATACAAATGGGGAGACAAAACCAACCGCCCACATGCCATACCACGCTCTTTCACATCTAGGAACACTACAGGGGGAAATGCACATGAAAATTGGACATTGTTACGATTTCTTTCCTTTGTGATTGGGCATATTGTACCAGAAGATGAACCAGCATGGCTAGTGATTCTGGATCTTAAGGATATTGTTGAGTTGGTTGTTGCCCCTGTACACACAGATGAGACCATTGCATATCTTGAGGCTAAGATCTATGATCACAGACAGCGCTATCTTGAACTCTTTCCACATATGAAGCTCCTACCGAAACATCACTATTTAGAGCATTATCCGCAAATGATACGTTGCTTCGGACCTCTGGTAGCACTGTGGACAATGAGGTTTGAGGCTAAACATAGCTTCTTCAAGCAGGTTGTTCGGCATACAAACTGCTTTAAAAATGTACCTCACTCACTAGCTACTAAACATCAGTTTATGCTGGCCTATCACGCACATGCCTCCAACTTGAAGAAGTCATCCTTGGAGGTCGTGGATGTCTCAATCATGCCTGTGGATGTCCTTAGTGAGGGAGTAAGATCTGANCGCTAGCCACTAATTCTAGGATTAGCTGCAAATGTTAGCAATTAGCATGTCTTTACTAAAAGGTTTGTAGAAGATCAGTGTAGTAGTAATGTCCTACAAAACTCTGTAGTACAAAGTTTGTGTAAGTTGTTAGGTGTGTGTGTGGTGTGTTTGTCTTGTCTGTCTCTGCACGTGTGCTTGTCTGTGTCTCTGTTACTGTCTGTCAGTTAGTGGCTAGCGCTAACGCGCTAGCAATTAGCATGTCTTTAATTTTTATCGGCTAGAAATTAGTGGCTAGCGCTGGCGCGCTAGCTGCTCTGCTGTCTCTGTCTGTCATTTTACACAGACAAGTTCAAATTGAGTGTCAATAACTGCTAAAATGGCCGCCCAATGTTAGCAATTAGCATGTCTTTAATTTTTAGTGGCTAGAAATTATGTTGTGATTTAACACAGTCCTGCTGGATCAACTGTCAACAGATTTAAACACAAATAAAGCAGATTGACAGTCACTGCAGAAAATGTCTTGCTTGAGCTGCCTGTGTTATTGTCTGTCAGTTAGTGGCTAGCGCTAACGCGCTAGCTCCTCTGCTGTCTCTGTCATTTTAGACAGACAAGTTCAAATTCAGTGCCAATAACTGCTAAAATGGCCGCCTAATGTTAGCAATTAGCATGTCTTTAATTTTTAGTGGCTAGAAATTATGTTGTGATTTAACACAGTCCTGCTGGATTCACTGTCAAATTAGATGCCTGATATATGTCACATCATAGGCATAGCAACAGCAGATTTAAACACA